>PVKA01025781.1:9428-32650 GCA_004027165.1 Ctenomys sociabilis
AAAAAAAAAAAAAAAAAAAAAAAAAAAAAAAAAAAAAAAAAAAAAAAAAAAAAAAAAAGGTGTTTCTGGTTCTCATGCACTAACACAGAGTTGCAAAAAACAGAAATACAATACATCAGGGCAGCCCTATTTTACTGGGTAGAAAGCATATTTTCTTCAAATATGAGAATGGTCTTACTTGTATTGTTAGACCCTGAGACATTCTTGGATGAATAGGGTGACTCTGAAGATAGCTCAGTAGAATAAGCGTTTGCCTGGCATGTGCAAGGGCCTGAGTTCAATCCCTGGTTCTACCAAAAAAAAAAAAAAAAAAAAAAAAAAGAATACGAGTGAAGTGTAGGCCAGATAGTGGACTAAAGCACCTCCTTAGGCAGATGCAGGCACTGAGGTTCGAACCCGTCACCAGGGCCACTGAGACTGGAAGGGGTGGCACATGCCTGCAATCCCAGCACTTGGGAGGCTGAAAACAGAAGGACTACTAGGAGTCTGATCTGTGTAGTGTGACCCTGTAGTTCCATACTAAAATACAGTAAAAAAAAAAAAGAATAAGGATGAATTTAAATAATTAAAATATACTGAAACACTAAAATGGATTATTATCTTGAAATAAAATCTTTACTCTTTTTTTTTCTGTATTTTAGGGAAGGGTCTACAGGCTGTTCAGTCTCACTAATAGATAGGACTCATAGTGATCCGCCTGTTTACAGCCTCCCAAGTACTGAGATTACAGATGCACACCACCAAGCCCGGTCTCATTGCGCTTCGGGGGCCTGGACAGCACGGCGCCCGGCAAACACCTGACCCCTGCTCCTGCTTTGCAGGTGCGTTAATCCTCTGAGCTATTTGGCTGGCCAAGGATCTTTCTTCTTTAACTGTCTACTGTGAGAGATTTAAAAAAATGTTCCTGTAACTTGTAGCTCAAGAATGCAGGAATAGCAAATGCACTAAATTACTGACAATGGCCTTGTAGAAAAAGGACAAATACTGCAAAAGCAGAAAAAAGGGTAAAAAATAGTGTTAAATTATATTAAAATTCTTTTCTCATTTATTAAAATAAGAAATCGAAGGAAATAGTATCGAAATCATACTTTTCAGGATTTTCCCCTATGGTAAAATTATTTTCTTTCAAATGAATCAAAGGCTTGGTGAATGGCTGAATCAAACAGGGAGCTGCATCCATGGAGCTGATATTTGCTGGCACACCAGGATGCACAGCATATCTAGACTTGCTACCATGGCTTCCTTTCTTAAGGAATGAATTCCACATTCCTCTCAAGTCATGAAAAGCACTGTCATTGTGAACAGTCTATGCAGTGGCACTGAGTGGTTTAGTCAGCTTGTTACTGTTGTGACAAAATACTCAAGGACAGCAGGTATCTGAGGACATTATGGAAATGTATATTTTTGGTTCCTCATTCCTAAGTTTCCAGCCTGCGGTGGGTCAGTTGCAATGACTTATGGTCTAGACAAGGCAGTATATCCTGGCAGAGAGCCACAGGAGAGGACAGCTGCTCCGTGAGCTCATGGTGTGCAGGGCAGAGATGGGCACAGTGCTGGAGAAAGGAGTCAAGCATGAGACACAGTGCCCTATTCACACCAGCATGATCTGATCACTTCAGGGAGGCCCCACTGCACCTGTCCAGAACTCCCTCTAATGCCACCTACTAGGACTTCATCTAGGCTAGATCAGAAGCCAGCATTTCATAATCCTGGAATCTCTAGGTGCCACCTCTGAATGTTGCTGTGTTAGTGATCCAGGCTTCAGTGTTCTCAGAGTTTGTGGTATTAAATGTTAAATGCTCATTATTATTATTATTTTTATTGAAGAACAAATAGCAATGAGACAGTTTCAAGACAAATTAACAGGACAGATATGATAAATTAATACATTGCAAAATGTCTTCATAATGTTTTGGTGTCATACAAGGGGCATACCTGATATTATACTAACAGACATTATGATAGCAGATGTCTCTAATCAGTGAATGAAGAGAGTGTGGCTATACACTTATCTTATTTTTATAGCTGAATTATATCACAGATTCAATAATTAATACTTTCTACCTTGTTATCTCCCTAGCGTTTGTGCATAGTACTGGAAGCCAACAAAGTATCTTGTCCAAAAACTATTAGTGCAAATTTTGCTTCTCATAGAATTATACAGAAGCATGGCATATTTATTCTAACTGTACTGTTAATACACACACATCATGATTCTTCCTTTGTATCTCCCTTTTTTGTCTAGACCTGTCAAAGATGAACACACCATTGTCATTAAACCAATTTAGGTGCCAGAACTCAGTGACACAATCCAACACAGTGCAGTATTCCACAATAATAATGAGTTATCTAAAGAAGTTGTTGACTATAGCCATGTACAGCTCAACTTATTATTATGGCCCCATGTTATATACCTCCTTTTCATACTTTTCTGCTGGATGGTTAAGACTGAGATAGATTAACATCTATACACCAAAATGTAGCTTTTGTTTTTGATGAGGTCAGTGAAGTCCCCTCAGGGCTTAATCTTGTAATCCTCTACCTAACTCTGTAGATCCTTTGTCTGTGTCATCCATGAGGATGAATCATGGCCAATGCTTGAAAAGTTTGCTCTCCATGAGAGGCAAGAGAAAGTTTTCTCTCCATATGATTCTCCCCAGGCACACTGCAGATCATCAATCTCTTTCCTCTGTGGCTCCATAATCACCTTGATCAGAAAATTTGAGTCACAACTGAGTTTCATGATGTTATAGTACAAGTTCTCCTATGCGCTCAGTATTCATTCACCTTTAAAGGCTAGGGCCAAGATGTTGGCTGGCCTTGCAGTTCTTCTATTTCTAAAATTTTGTTCTGTGAACTCAGGTTGTTAACCATTCAAAAGAAAAGCTGTTGAGTAACCTGCAGGATATGCCATTCAGTTTGCCCTATCTGACTCAGTTATTTTTAGTTCTACATTTCTGTTTGTACTTCTTCTTTTGACTCCCCATACAAGGAGACTATACAATATTTCCACATATGCGCCTGGTTTATTTTACTTACGAGTATATGTTCAAGTGGCATCGACTTCAATATAAATGCTTCAAGCTTATCATTCTTAATAGCTGAGTAATACTCCATTATATAGAAATACCACATCTTTTTCAACCATTCCTCATGTGATGAACATCTTGCTTGTTTCCAAGGATTTGCTATGACAAATTGTGCTGCTATAAACATAGGTACACATATATCACTATGATATAATGTTCTCAGTTCCTCTAGAAAAATTCCAAGGAGGGGGATAGCTGAATTGAATGGGAATTCCAGTCCTACTCTTTTGAGGAGTACTCCACACTGACCTCTACAATGGTTGTACCAGTCTACATTCCCACCAGCAGGGGAGAAGTGTTCCCTTTTCCCCACAACCTCTCCAATATTTCTTGTTGGTTGATTTCCTTATGATAGTTTCTTTCTGGAGGGAGAAGGTATCTCAGTGTTGTTTTTATTTGCATTTCACGGATGATGAGCGATGTGGAGCGTTTTTTTATATATTTATTTGCTTCTTTAAATTTGTCCTCTGAGAAGTGTGTATTCATCTCAGATGCCCATTTCTGAATTGGGTCTTCAAATTTTAGAGCCCTATAATATCTTAGTTCTTTATATATTCTAGACAGCAGACCTTTGTGTGATGGCTTACCAGTTAGGATTTTTCAGACTTTTGTGGTTCTCTTTTCACTTTGTTGACAATTTCTATTGACATGCAGAAATTCCTCAAGAAGATTTGATCCCAGTTGTTGATCCTTTCAAGTTTTTCCTGTGCAAACATATGTTTGTTCATGAACACTTTACCTACCCCTATGTCTTCAAGAGTTCCTCCTATTTTCTCTTCCAGGAGATTGAGTGTTTCTGTTTTAATGTTTAGATCTTTAATCCATTTTGCCTTTAGCTTAGTGAATGATGATAGAGCTGGTTCAAGTTTTAGTTTTTGGCATGTAGAAAGCCATGTTTTCCAGCACCATTTGTTATAGAGGCTGTCTTTCTTCCAGTAAGCTTGTTTGGCCCCTTTGTCAAAGATCAGATCACTGGGTGTTCATACATGACTCTGCATCTTCTAATGTATTCCATTGCTCCTCAGGTCTATTTAGTTTCCAATACCATATTGATTATATCATAGTGACTTTGTAGTATAATTTCAAGTCAGGAATTGTGATGCCTCCTGCCTTGTCTTTATTGGTGAAGATTGCCTTTGTTATTCTTTGTGGTTCAAAATAAATTTTAGGAACAATTTCTCTAGGTCTGGAAGATATGTTAGTGGCAGTTTGATAAGGATTGTATTAAATCTGTATAGCAATTTTGGGATGTATGTCCATATTCACGATGTTGGTTCTTCCTATCCGGGAGCAAGGAATATCTTTCCATTTTCTGAAATCCTCTATAATCTCTTTTCTTACTGTATTGTAATTTTCCATGAAAAGATCTTTGACTTCCTTGATTAAGTGAATTCCAAGGTATTTCATTTTCCATGATGCTATTGTAAAAGGTATTTTTTCTATAGTTTCTCTTTCAGTGTGCTTCTTATCTGTATAGAGGAATGCTATTGACTTTTGAGTATTGACTTTGTATCCTGCTATGCTACTGAATTTCCCTATCAGTTCTAGTAGTTTCTTGGTGCAATTTTTGGTGTCCTCCAAGCAAAGTATCATGTCATCTGCAAATAGTGACAATTTAACTTCTTCTTTACCTATTCTTATTCCCTTTATTTCTCCCTCTTTTCTAATGGCTGTTGCTAATGATTCCAAAACTATATTGAATAAGAGGTGTGATAGAGGACATCCTTGTCTTGTACCTGATTTAAGAGCAAAGTATTTCAGTTTTTTCCCATTTAGAATCATATGAGGTTTTGGGTTGTCATAGATGGCTTTTTATCAAGTTAAGGTAGAGTCTATCTACTCCAAGTTTATGTAAGACTTTGAACATGAATGAGTGTTGGCCTTTCACAAAAGCTTTCTCTGCATGATTTGAGATGATCATGTGGATTTTAGTTTTCTGTCTATTAATATAGTGTATTACATTTATAGATTTTTGAGTATTGAACCATCCTCTCATCCCTGGAATGAATTCTAACTGGTCGTGGTGTATGAACTTGACAATTTGCTGTATTCTATTTGCTAGGATTTTACTGAGTATTTTTGTGTCTATGTTCATGAGGGAGATTGACCTGTAATTCTCTTTTTTTATTTGTGTCTTTCCCTGATTTTGGAAACAATATAATCCTTGCTTCCAGAAATGCTTTGGGGAGTACTGCTTCCTTTTCAATTTCATTGAGGAGTTTGTGGAGTGTGGGGAGTATATCTTCTATAAACTTGTTGTAGAATTCACCTGTGAATCCATCAGGACCTGGACTTTTCTTTGTCGGTAGGCTTTTTATTTTGTTTCATATTACATTGGCTGTTGTTGGGTTATTGAAAATTGTTCTATCTTCTTGATTCAGTTTTGGCAATTTGTACCTTTTGAGGAATCTGTCCATTTATTCTGTGTCTTCTATTCTGTGAGCATAAAGATTCTCGAAGTAACTATTGATAATGTTCTGAATTTTGGTGGTGATTTCACCTTTTTCATTCCTTATAGCATGTACTTGAATTTTTTCTTTCCTCCTTTTGATGAGATTGGCTAGAGGCTTAGCAACTTTATTTAGTCTTTCAAAGAACCAACTTTTTGATTTGTTGATCCTTTGAACAGTTTTCATCATCTCAGTTGAATTAATTTCTGTTGTAATCTTTATGATTTCTTCCTGTCTTTGCGCTCTGGGTTTCCTTTATTCTTCTTTCTGGATGTTGGAGGTGCAACATTAGGGTGTTCACTTGATCTCATTCTGTTTTCCTAATGTGTGTGCTCATACCTATGATTTTCCCTCTGAGAACTGCCTTTACCTTATCCCATAAATTCCTGTAAGTTGTGCTTGAATTTTCATTGGATTGCAGATATTGTCAAGTTTCTTTTTTAATTTATTCTGTGATCCATTGATTGCTAACTAGGGTGTTTAATTTCCATGAATTTAGTGGGTTTTTATGCTTTCTTTTGTCATTTAATTCCTGTTTCATTGCACTGTGTGCAGATAATATGCATGGAATAATTTCTCTTTTCTTGCATATACTTACGCATGACCTCTGGACTATTATGTGGTCTATTTTGCAAAACGACCCATGTGAATCTGAAAAAAATGTGTATTCATCTGTGGTTGAGTGGAACCTTCTGTATATGTCTACCAGGTCCATTTGTTCCAAGCTCTGAATCAGTTCTGCTACTTCCTAGCTACTTGTTTGTCTTTTTGATCTATCTTTTTGAGATAAGGCAGTGTTAAAGTCTCCTGTTATGACTGTGGTCTTAGATATTAGGTTTTTCATGTCCATTAAAGATTTTCTTACATACTTGGATGCTCCTGTGTTTTGTCCATAGATATTTATGAGTGTTACCTCTTGCTCTTGAAATTTTCCCCTGACCAATCTATAGTGGCTTTCTTTGTATCATTTGATCCTTCTTGGTTTGAAGTTGTGACTGTCTGAGAACAGAATTGTTACTCCTGCTTTTCTCTGAGGTGCTGGGTCATGTAGTATTGTTTTTCATTCTTTGACTTTGAGCCTATGGATGTTTAGTGTGTTTCTTGTATACAACATATTGCTGGATTTTGTTTCCTAATCCACTGTGCCAGTCTATGTCTCTTCATTGGTGAATTGAGGCCATTTACAATGATGATTATAATTGAATGTATTGACTTATGTTTGTCATGATATTTACTTGCTGTTGTTTACTCCTTTGTATCCTGTGTTTAGCAGTTTACCCTATTTAGTGGGTTCCTTCTGTTCTCCTTCATGGACTTCTGATCATTGTCGTCTCTCTCGAACATGTTTCAGTAGCCTGTGTCGGGATGTCTTTGTCATCATGAAATTCTTTGGTTGTTCTTTGTCATGGAAGTGTTTCACTTCTCCATCAAGCCTGAAAGAGAGTTTTGCAGCATATAATAGTCTGTGCTGGGATTTGTTTTCATACAGTATTTGAAGAAGTGTGCTCCATGCTCTCCTTGCCTTCATGGTTTGTGAAGAGAAGTCGGCTGTAATTCTGATAGATTTTCCTTTGAATATGATCTGCTTCTTCTCTCTAGCTGCTTTCAGTATATTACCTTTGTGTTGGATTTCTGGGATGTTGACTATTATATGTCTCAGTGTGTTTTTACATGGGTTGAAGTTATTTGGTGTTTTCTATGCCTCAGTTAACTGAATGTTTGATTGTTTCCTCATATTTGGGAAGTTTTCTACGATTACTTCTACAGAAATTCTTTTTATGTCATGTGTATTGACTCCTTCATTCTCACTGATACCAATTAACATCACATTGTTCATCTTGGTGTCATATTTCTGGTGATGGATTATTTTTTCCTGCTTTCTCATTGTTTTTAAGAGATCCTTTCTCAGCTTTTCACTAGCTGCACCGGCGTCTTCATGATCTGAAACTCTGTCTTCGCATTCACTCAAACGGTTTTGTAGACTCGTGATGGATATTTTTATTTCTTCTATATCTCTTTGACTCTGTTTCATGCATTCTTTTTCTTTTCTGTATTGCTCATTAAAGGAATCCATCCTCTTTCTGATCTCCTCTATTTTTTTAATCCATGTCTTCTTTAGAGGTAGTCATTAATTCTTTTTCTACAGTTTCTTCCAGGTTGGGTTTCCTCTGTATATTTCCGGACTTGTTTCTGTATTTCAGATGCTATGAATTCAAAGAATTCTTTTTTTTCAAATAATTCTTTTTTGATTACAGAAATTATTTTTGCTCAGAGTTCCTCACGACCTTTCTGTTGTTGTTTCTTTGCTTCAGATTCTGTTATTTCATACGTTTCAGCTGGAATAGTGCTCTCTGCACTTGTTCTGAGTGAGCATTGGTTTTCCTCCCGATGTTTCTGGATTTGATTATTTCAGATGCTATATATTCGTTCACACATTTCTTTTTTTATTTCAGGAATTAATTCTTGTCTGAGTTCCTGTATACCTTTCTGCTGTTGTTCCTTTTCTTGCTTTTCTGTTAATTTATTCATTTCAGCTGAGCACTTACTGGTGGACTCGAGGCCTGAGATTGCATTTTTTCCTTGTCTCTGTCCTTTTGTATAGTACTGACCTCTGTCCTTTGCTTGTAATGAGATTCGGGTGCCAGTCTATTAAGTTTGAGATTATCCAGTTATGCCTGTCCTGGATCTAGCTGTTGTGTTCAGTTCCTTTTTTACTGTACCGCCTGTGGTTCCCCTCTGATTTTTCCCTGGTCAGGCGAGCCTGAACCGAACCAGGATGCAGAGCGAGGAGTGAAAGTTCCCACTGTCTTGACTGGCTTTGGGGTGAGTATCCAGAAAGTTGACGGAGTTGGCCCTCGTGTCTCAGACAGATCGCTCTCTAAGGGGGTGGGCCTGGGCTTTGGTGGGTCTGCTGGGCTCCCAAGAGGATAGTGGATGTTCTTATTCACCGGGTAGGCTGGCCTGGGTCAGCCAAGCTGTGCTGGGTCTGGGGCCATGGGCTGGAACTAGATAAGGCTGGGAAAAGTCCGTCTGGTGTGGCGGGCCTGGAGCCCTCACTCACAGGCTAAGCTGCGCTGGGTCTCTCAAATGCTCTTGAGCTTCAGTTACATAAACTAGATAATGTTGTAAATCACATTTTAATTTTAATTAATTAATTTATTTTTGTATTTAGTACAGGGTCTGACTACGCAGATCAGATTCATGATGATCTTTATTTTCCCAGCCTCCCAAGCGCTGGGATTACAGGCATGTGCCACCATGCCTCGTCTCAATTGCCCTCTCAGCATGTGCAGTGGATTGGGTGGGCACAATATGATGGGGATTATACCCTGGACAGGGCTCTGCCTAAGCAGGCTCTTTAGTCTGCTAGGCTAACTGGCTAGCTTTTATATTTTTAATAGATTTATGAAGAAGTTTAAAAGGAAAAGACCTCTGTGTATCATAGGTACAAACCTGTACATTTGCCTTAATTTCCACTATCGAAAGACCAGTCCTTTAACTCTGAAGTCAAGGCTTTGAGCTAGTCATCCTGTTAGATTTTGTGTTGAGAATAGCACAAGAATAATCTTCATGATCTTTAAATATTTGATTACACTTTAGGAGGCTTTCAAAAGTTTGAGCAAGTTCAGGAAAGCAATGGACGAGCAATTTTACGAGTGTTCAGGAGTTGCTTTCTTTTCTATCCTACCATAAATGAAGATAAAGAATGAAGGACAAAGGAAATGGTCCAAAACAAGGGTTCTGAACTTTGATAAATAATTTCAACAACAGCTGTATAGATAAGGTAACTGGGAATACCAATCAGGATAGTACAGGGCTAGTCTTCCCAGATAGAGGCTCTTACAATATTCTGTGAGAAAATGTTTGATAGATATTCTGGTCTGTCTGTAGCATCCTAGCAGGTAGGAATCACTTAGTCTTTTTTAAATTTAATTTTATTTTTTAGGAAGGAGTCTACAGGGTGTTCAAGAACTCACTATTAGATTGGACTCATAGTGATCTGCCTGTTTACAGCCTCCCAAGAGCTGGAATTTCAGGTGGGTGCTACCATGCCTAGTCTCGAATCACCTAGTGTTGATTTAAGATAAAAAGAATTTTTCTCTTGTGACAGCTCTTTCATGGAGTAGAGGCATGACTTGTTATAGTTGTGAATAGCAATGTCTATCCTTGAATACTTGTGCTTTGTGTCCAAAACTTGTGACTACCAAGAGTTGGCTGTTGACTATTTCAGTTTGGGAGGGCAGAAAGGCAACAGAGCATAGCAAGAGCAAGACTCTCGAGAAGAGAAAATGGAAATGAGCTCATGAAGATAAAAGGGATTGTGAAAAGTGGCCCCTGTAATATTGCAAGGCCTGGGCGAATCCTACAGATGGAGGCTACTTAACCTCAGATGTAGGTTCCTTAACACTAGGTGTCCTTCCATGTTCACCCTTTGTAAGACAGAGGTAATGTAAGAAATAGACTGCCCATGTCCATTGCAATGTTACTGATTGTAGTTAATAAGAAATCAAGTTATGAATGGAGGAATGGATAAAGGAAAATGTGACAAAAACATACTACAGAATGTATTCAGACTTGGAAAAGGATATGTATGATGATATGGGTGAAGCTTGGGGACATTAGGTGAAATAAGTGCATGAAGACAAAGCACAGCAAAACGAAACAGACAGTGCATGATACGGAAGTGTAAAAAGCCAAACTAAAAAAATCAGAGAACAGAATGGTAATTACTAGAGACTGGAAGCTTGTTTGGGGGAGGGTGACAGTTGTTGGTAGAAGTACCAACATCTTGGATAAGTAGGAGTGATAAAATTCAAGAGACCTATCACTGTACAAACAGGAAACTATAATAAATAAAAATACACAGTATACTTGAAAATTGCTAAGAAATTAGATTTTAAATATTCTCACCACAAAACTGAGATATTAATGCATAAATATTTTGAAATATATTGTAAATTGTAAATATGTAATATTAAATGTAAAAATTAATAAAAAGAAAAAGTTAATTTCATCACTGTGGGACCAGGAGGGCGTGCCTGTTGTTTGCCCATCTTGCCCAGATGTTTGCAGTCAGATGACGCTGGTGTTTGGAAGCCTGTGCCTTCATCTCTTTTTTTTTTGCCAATTTGAAATGTTTACATGTTGGCTAGTATAAGACTTGCAAATGTATCACTAATTTTCAATATACCAAGGAAATGATCTACATCAATGACCCTACCAAGAACCTCAAAACAAGATGTGTAGAAAACATAAACGTCTAGGTAAAATTTTAATTGATATAAAACATTTTTTCCTTGTTTTTGTATACTGTTATTAGAAACAGTTTCTGTGTTGACATCTTCCACACTGACATTTCAAATGGAGGTTCTCTATTGCTTTCCACTGTGTACACTGGAGTATATAAATGACAATAATTAGACAGCTACAGCCACTGATTTTAAAAATGCAAGTTTTCTTCAAAGTCCGAAATTCAAGTTTTTTAATTTCTCTTTAAATTTGGGCTGACCTTTATTCTTTTCTCACTAAATTTAAATATAGCTTATTTTTATCTTTGAAAGCTATTTCCCATTTCTTTATGTATATTGGCAACAAAATGCAAGCTTTTCTTTTTGTTTTTATTTTAATGAAGAACAAAAAGCAATGAGATGGTTTCAAATCAAATTAGTAGGACAAATTCAATAATTAATGCATTGCATATTGTTTTCATAGTGGTTTTTTGTTGTACAAGGTGCATATATGATACACTACTTACAAACACTATTAGAGCAGATGCCTCTAATCAATGAATTTAGAGAATGTAGCTGTATACCTATCTTTTTTTTAAGATGAATTATAGTACAGTTTCAATAATTAACATGTTTTACATTGTTATCTTTCTAGTGATTATCCATAGTACTAGAAGCAGACAGGATATCCTGTCCAAACACTATTAGTGCAAACCTTTCTCTCATAGATTGATGCAAAAGTGCTGCATATTTATCCTAACTGTACTGTTCATAAAAACACAGAATGGTCCTCCCAAGTATCCACATTTTTTATTTAGTCCTGTCAGAGATGGGTATTCTGTTGGCATTGAATTATTATAGGTGCTTGAATTCAAGAAAATAATCCAAAGGAGTCCAGGAGTCCACAATAATAGTGGGTTATCCAAAGAAGATGTTGACTAGAGCCATTTACAGCTCAGTTTATTATTATAGCCTTATTATATATACCTCTTTTTTATACTTTTCTGCTGGATGGTTAAAACTAAGAAAAGCAAGACCTATATAACAAAAAAATGTAACTTTTGTATCTGATGAGGTCAGTAAAATCCCGTCAGGGTTTATCTTGTAACCCTGTAGCTCATTTTGTAGATCCTTTGTAAGTGTCAGCCATGTGAATGAGTCACAGCCATTGTTTGACCAGCTTGCTCTCTGTGAAAGCCTGAGAGAAAGTTTTCTCTCCATGTTACTATCCTTATGCATGCTATGGATTATCAATCAAATTCTTCTGTGGCTGCACAATCTCCTTCATCAGAAAATTTGGGGGCACAACTGAGTTCCATAATAGGCTATCCTATGTTCTGAGTCTTCACTGACCTTGAAAGGCTAGGGCCAAAATGTTGGCTGACCTTGCAGACCTTCCATTTCCTCAATTTTTGATCTGAAAACTTAGGTTGTTAACCAACCAGAAAGGAAACTGTTGGATACCCTACAATATACGCAGTTCAGTTTATCCTAATGATCTGACTAAACTTTTTTTAGATATTGCTATACCTCCCTATTTGTATTTTTACTTTTGATTTATACTAGGGAGACTGTGATATTTGAACATGTGTGTCTGATTTATTTCACTTATGAGTATATGTTCAAGTGGCATCTACTGCAATATAAATGCTACGAATTTATCATTCTTTATAGTTGAGTAATAATCCATTTTATAGAAATAGTACATCTTTTTCAACTATTCTTCATATGACTGGTGTCTTGGTTGTTTTCATGATTTTGTTATTACAAATTGTGCTGTTATAAACATAGGTTTATATATCACTATGATACAATATGTTACTTCCTCCTGGAAAATTCCAAGTAGGAGGATAGCCAGTTTGAATGAGATTTCCAGTCCTACTGTTTTGAGGAGTCTCCACACTAATCCACAATGGTTGTACCAGTCTACATTCCCACCAGCAGTGGAGAGGTGTTTCCTTTTCCCCACATCCTCTTCAACATTTGTTATTCGTTGATTTCCTTATGATAGCCATTCTTTCTGGAGTGAGATAGTATCTTAGTTGTTTTAACTTGCATTTCATGGATGGCTAGCGATTTGGAGCATTTTCTCATATATTTATTTGCTTCTTGAAATTTGTCCTCTGAGAAGTGTGTATTCCTTTCACATGCCCATCTCTGGCTTGGATCTTTAAATCTGAGGACCTCAATGTATCTTAGTTCTTCATAAATTCCAGAGAGTAGACCTTTGTCTTGGTGCTTATTAGTTAAGATTTTTTCGAAATTTGTGGGTTGTCTTTTCACTTTGCTGATAAATTCTTCTGACAGCAAAAAGTTCTCAATAAGAGTTGATCCCAGTTGTTCATTTTTCAAGTGTTTCCAATATGAATACATGTTTGTTCATGAACTTTGTGCCTACCCCTATGTCTTCAAGAGTTCCTACTACATTCTCTTCCAGGAGATTGATTGTTTCTGTTTTAATGTTCAGATCTTTAATCCATTTTGACTTTAGCTTAGTGCATGGTGATAGAACTGGTCAAATTTTAGTTTTCAGCATGTAGAAAGCTAGTTTTCCCAGCACCATTTGTTGAAGAGGCTATCTTTCCTCCAGTAAGCATGATTGGCCCCTTTGTCAAAGATCTTGTGGCTGAGTGTGTTCCTAGAGGCCTCTGCATTTTCTAATCTATTCCATTGATCCTCAGGTCTATTTCAGTGCCAATACCACGTTGATTGTATAACAGTGACTTTAGTATAATTTCAAGTCAGGAATTGTGATGCCTCCTGTGTTGTCTTTGTTGGGCAGGATTGCCTTTGTTATTCTAGTTCTTCTGTGGTTCCAAGTAAATTTTAGGAACAATTTCTCTAGGTCTGAGAGGTATGTTGGTGGCAGTTTGATAGGGATTGCTTTAATTCTGTATAGCAATTTTGGGAGTATGGCCATCTTCAGGATGTTGGCTCTTCCTATCCAGGAGCATGGGATATCTCCATTTTCTGAAATCCTCTACAAACTATTTTCTTAGGGTACTGTAATTTTCCATGAAAAGATCTTTGACTTCCTTAGTTAAGGAAATTCCAAAGTATTTCATTTTCCATGGTACTATTGTAAAAGGTATTGTTTCCATAGACTCTTTCTCAGTGTTTGTTATCTGTTTAGAGGAATGCTATTGACTTTTGAGTATTGACTTTGTGTTCTGCTATGTTACTGAATTTGTGTATGAATTTTAGGAGCTTCTTGGTGGAGTTTTTTTGGGTCTTCCATGTAAAGTATCATGTCATCTGCAAATAGTGATAATTTAGCTTCTTTTTTAGCTATTCTTGTTGCTTTTATTTCTCCCTCTTGTCTAATGGCTGTAGCTAATGATTCCAAAACTATATTGAATAAGAGGGATGATAGAGGACATCCTTGTCTTATACCAGATCTAAGAGTAAAAGATTTCAGTTTTTCCCCATTTAGAATTATATTAACTGTTGGGTTGTCATAGATGGCTTTTATCAAATTAAAGTAGAGGCTTTCTATTCCAATTTTCTGTAGGACTTTGACCATCAATGAGTGTTGGACTTTCTCAAAAGCTTTTTCTGCATCAATTGAGATGATCATGTAATTTTTAGATTCAGTCTATTAATATAGTGTATTACATTTATAGATTTTCAAATATTGAACCATTCTTTTTTAAATTTTATTGAACTACAAATGTCAATCAGACAGTTTCAAGACACCTTAACAATACAGATTCGATAAATTAATACACTGCAAACTGTTTTCATAACATTTTGGTATTGTACAAGGTTCATACATGATATTATATTTACAAGTGTTATTTTAGCAGATAACTCTTATCAGAGAATTAAAGGTGTAGCTGCTTACTAATCTCATTTTTTATACCTGAATCATATCAAAAATTCAATAATTACTTTCCTAGTGGATGACCATAGTACTAGAAGCCGACATAATATCCTGTCCAACCACCATTAGTGCAGATCTTGCCTCTCATAGGATTATGTAGAAGCCCAGCGTTATCTATCCCAACTGTACTGTCTATACACACACATCATGATTTTTTTTCTTTCTACACCCCTTCCTTTGTCTACATCTGTCAAAGGTGGGCACTCCATTGTCATTCAACTAACTTAGGTGATTGAACTTGACACCACAATATTGAACCATTCTTGGATCTGTGGGATGAATCCTATCTGGTCATGGTGCACGATCTTCTTGATGATTTGCTGTATTCTATTTGCTAGGATTTTATTGAGGGTGTCTGCATCTATGTTCATGAGGGAGATTGGCCTGTAGTTCTCTTTTCTTAGATTTGTATTCCTTCATTTTGGTATCACTGTAATACTAGCCTCCGGAAATGATTTTGGGAGGACTGCTTCCTGTTCAATTTCACTGAAGAATTTGAGGAGTGTAGGAATTTGATCTTCTATAAATGTCTTGTAGATTTCATCTGTGAATTCATCAGGACCTGCACCTTTCTCTGTCATAAGCTTTTCATTACTTTTTCTATCTCATTGGCAGTTATTGGCTTATTGAGAGTTGTTCTCTCTTTTTGATTCAGTTTTGGTAATTTATACCTTTCGAAGAATCTATCCATTTCTTCTGTATCTTCTATTACGTGAGCATAAAGATTCTCGAAGTAACTATTGATAATCTTCTGAATTTCCACTGGGTCTGTGGTGATTTCACCCTTTTCATTCCTTATTGTTTCTATTTGAATGTTTTCTTTCCTCTTTTTAATGAGGTTAGATAGAGGCTTATTGATTTCGTTTAGTCTTTCACAGAACCAGTTTTTTGATTTGTTGATTCTTTAAACTGTTTTCTTCACTGCAATGGCATTAATTTCTGTTCTAATCTTTATGATTTCTTCCTGTCTTGGGGCTCTGGGTTTGGTTTGCTCATCCTTTTCTAGATGTTGGAAGTGGAACATAAGGGTTATTTGTTCCATTCTGTTTTCCTAATGTGTGAGTTCATAGCTATGATTTTTCCTCTGAGAACTGCTTTCATGACGTCCCATATATTCTGATATATTGTAGATAAATTTTCATTCAATTGTACATATTATTGAGTTTCTTGTTTTATTTCACCTGTGACCCATTGATTGCTGAGTAGTGTGTTTTAAATTTCCATGTATTTAGCAGGTTTTTCTCTTTTCTTTGTCATTTATTTTCAGATTCATTGCACTGTGATCAGATAATATGCATGGGGTAACTTCCATTTTCTTTTTTTTTTTATTTTTTTGTCTTTTTGAGACAGGGTCTCACTATGCAGTTCAGGCTGGCCTTAAGCTCACTTTGTAGATCAGTATGGTCTCAAACTCACAACCATCCTCCTTCCTCAGCCTCTCAAGTGCTTGGATTACAAGCCTGAGCCACCACGCCTGGCTTCTGTTTTCTTGCAAATAGTTGAACATGACCTATGCATTAATAGTGGTCTATTTTAGAAAATGACCCATATGCAGCTGAAAAAATGTGTGTTCAGCCCTGGTTGGTGGAACACTCTGTATATGTCCACCAGGTCCATTTGTTCCAAGCTCTGGTTCAATTTTGCTACTTTTTTGCTGATTTTTTTTGTCTGTTTGAACTCTCTTTTTGAGATAAAGCAGTTTTCAGGTCTACTGTTTAGATTGTGGTCTTGGATAATAGACTTTTCATGTGCAATAAGATTTGTCTTATATAGTTAGGTGCTCCTGTGTTTGGTGGGTACATATTTATGAGTGTTAACTCTTCCTGTTGAATTTTTCCCCTAAACAATATGTAGTGGCCTTTTTATTTTATTCAGTCCTTCTTAGTTTGAAGTTGAGATTGTCTGAGAATAGAATTGCTTCTCCTACTTTTTTCTGAGGTGCTGGGGCATGTTGTATTGTTTTCCATCCTTTGACTTTAATCCTATTTATATCTCTTTGAGTTAAGTGTGTTTCTTGTATAAAGTATATCATTGGGTTTTGTTTCCTAATCCACTATGCCAGTCTATTTGTCTTAATTGGTGAATTGAGTCCATTTACATTGGTGGTTATAATTGAAATGTGTTGACTTATGATTGTCATGTTATTTACCTGTTCTTGTTTACTCTTTTTTGTCCTGTGTTTTAATGTTTGCCCTATTTAGTGGGTTCCTTCTGTTCTCTTTCATGGAGTTCTGATCATTGTGGTCTCTTTCTAGAACATCTTTCAGTAGCCTGTGTAGAGTTGGCTTTGTCATCATGAAATTTTTTTTTGTTCTTTGTCTTGGAAGTATTTCACTTCTCCATCAAACTTTAAGGAGAATTTTGCTGCGTATAGTAGTCTTGGACTGAGTTTGTTTTCATAGAGGACTTGAAGTACTGTGCACCATGCGCTCCTTTACTTCATGGTTTCTGAAGAGAAGTTGGCTGTAATTCTGATGGATTTTCCCTTGAATGTGATCTGCTTCTTTTCTCTACCAGCTTACAGTATGTTATTTTTGTGTTGGATTTCTGGGATCTTGACTATTATATATCTTGGTGTGTTTTTATTTGGGTTGAAGTTATGTGGCATTATGTATGCTTCGGTTACCTGAATGTTAGATTCCTCATTTACGGGAAGTTTTCTGCTATTATTTCTGCCTGTATTCTTTTTATAGCATTTGTATCGACTCCTTCTTTCTCGGTGATGTCTATTAATCTCACATTTTTCATCTTGGTGTCATTCTGCAGGTGATAGATTAATTTTTCCTGCATCCTTTTTCTTTTTAAGAGTTCCTTTCCTACCTTTTCACTAGCTGCACCAACGTCTTCTAGATGTGAAACTTTGTCTTTGCTTTCACTCAAACAGTTTTGTAGTTTTGTGATTGAGATTTTAAGTTCTTCTATATCTCATTGACTCTGATTCATGTGATCCTTTTCTTTCCTGTATTGCTCATTCAAGGAATCTGTCATATTTCTAATCTTCTCTGCTTTTTTTTTATCAATGTATTCTTTAGAGGTAGCTATTAATTCTTCTTCTTCTTCTTCTTCTTTTTGTTTTCAGAACCGGGATTTGAATTCAGGCCCTTATGCTTCCACTGAGCCATCTCTCCAGCCCCTATTAATTCTTTTATTGCAGAGCTTTTTTCCAAATTGGGTTTCCTCCATATATTTCCATATTTGGTTCTCTATTTCAGATGATAAGATTTCCAAGATTTGTTTTTTTATTGCAGAGATTAGTTCTTCTCTGAGTTCCTCTTTACTTTTTTGCTGTTGTTTCTTTGTTTGTGATGCTATTAATTCATTTGTTTCACCTAGAACTGTGCTCTCTGCTGTTGGTCTAGGTGGGCATTTTGTTTCCCTCATATGTTTCTGCGTTTGATTTATATCTTCAGATGCTATGTATTCAAAAATTTCTTTTTTTAGTTGAGGCATTACTTCTGGTCTGAGTTCATCTATAACTTTCTGCTCATGTTTATTTGCTTCTGAGTCTGTAAATTCATTCATTTCCACTGAGCTAGTGTCCTCTGCACTTATCATTGTTGGTCTCAAGTCCTGAGATTGCATTTTTCTCCTTGCCTTTGTCATTTTATATAGCACTGACCTGTGACCTTTGGTATAGAGCTTTGATGAAGTTACAACATTAGTACCTAATGAGATTCAGGTCCTGATCTATTAAGTTTGAGATTATCCAGTTGTGACTGACCTGGGTCTGGCTACTGTGTTCAGCTCCTTTTTGCTGCAGCCCTTCTGGCACAACTATGAGCCTGTGGTTTCCTCCTGTTGTGCCCCTGGCCTAGTGAGCACCGAGGAGTGCCATAGCTCTTCTACACTCTCACTGGTCAGTGCTGGGCTGGATCATGGGCTGGAAGAGCCACATATATTCTCACTCGCTTTGTGTGCTTGGGAATAGTGGCCTCAGGGAGTTGCAGGGAGGGCTGGTCTGGGGTGGATCGGGCTCAGAGAGTCTCAAAAATTCTCACTGTCTCATTGGTCTTGGGGTCAGCAGCTCAAGATGGCACTTGCCTCCCAGGCAGTGAAGCTGAAAATTGGCCCATACACTCACTGGGCTTGGCTCAGGTGAATCAGGGGCTGGAACAGTCACAAAAATTGTCACTTGTGGTGGGCTTGGGCCAGGGGCTTCAGGGAATTGCAGGTCAGGCCAGGCTGGTTGCATATTTTTCTTTATGTTTAGGTGCAAGTGTATCTTTATATTTAAATGTTTGCTTTTGTTGTGACCACATAATTTAATTTTACTTTTTCTTTTGAAGAAGATTATCATTATAAGTGCTAATAGTATGCATTGTTTGCAGCATGATAGTATAAAATTGATAACGATTAAAAATATAATTTTTTTCAATTAAATGAACCTCTTACCAAGATGGAATCTTTAAAATTAATTCATGTGCCCATTAAAAACACAAGCAAACAAACAGTACTCTAGCACAGGATAAACGTCAATGAAAATTCACAAACATAAAGAAAATTTAAACTGCAATGAAAAGCAAATATACCAAAAGAGCACCTAAGAGATTTACGTATGTCAATAGGCACTGATTCTCAGGATATCAGGCCCTGATCTCTGGTGGCTTCATGCTTCTGTCTATCTGTCTGTCTGTCTATCTATCTTTTTTTTTTTTTTTTGGTACATCCAGGCTGTTGTGCTTAACAGGGACCTACTTATTCCACTAAACCATCTCCCTGGCCCCAGTTTAGCGCTTTTATATGATGCACAAGTAGGAGATACAAAAGAGTACAAAGGGGATAAAGTATAGCCTGGAAGCTCTTCTCATTGGTTAGCAGGGTGCGATCATCAGTTAAAAGGTGGATTAATGATCAGTGGCTCATGAAGGTTGGGACCACTGTAAAGCAAGGTATGCTGCATGTTTAGGTGTGGTCTTGTCGCTATAGGGGTCAAGAAACTAATCACAAAAACATGAAACAGTTATAGAGCTAGATAGTTTCAAAGGAATAAAGTTCTAAAAAGAGTAACTTCTTTTCTTTATAATTTTAGTACAAGGTCTACAGGGTCTCCTTCCATACACAGATCAGACTCATAGTGATCCTCCTGTTTTCAGCCTTCCCAGAGCTGGAATTACACCCAGTCTCAACCATCAACTCAGTGCGCCCCGGGGATGGTGCCAGCAGAGCATGCTGGGGATCAAATCCTGGCTACTATGTTCAACTAAGCGGGTACTGTAGTCTGTTGAGCTATCTGGCTGGCCCTAAAAAGAACAGTTTCTCTTGTACAATTTTCCCCTTTCAAGACTACATGATATCTATATCTTAAAAGTTGAATTTATAATTGTTGATGTTACAAAGTTTATAACAAAATAATTCATACATTCTGATTAATTGTTCCTCATGTAATTAGCCATTTTCAGAAGTGAATAAATAAGTAGAGAATTGCATGTGTAATGATAGTGTTAGGAAGAAGATGATAGGTAAAAAGTGTGTAAATTTTGAAAATGCACTGGTCTTTTGGAAAAAAGGTAATTAACATATTTCTTCCACATGTTTGACTCAATACGTAAAAATGTAATACCCTTGTTTCTAATGTAGTTTCTTTTTAATTATGTATGTTGGTTTAAATATAGTAAATGTAGCATTTGACCTCTCCCACTTTGATATGCACAATTTGTTTCAGAGATACAAGCCAAGAGAAAGATAAATGAAAATATGCACAAATATGTGAAAATACTGAAACACAGTTAATGGTAATCTTCATCAAGATTTTATAATCCTTGGGCATTTATGCCTTGTTGAATAGGACGCAGTCTGGCTATTAAACTGTAGTCCTAGAGAACACTGTCACCTTCCCAAATCCTTGCTGATCTTGTCTGTGATTTTCTCATGTGTCACACACTTCCTGGAGGGGTGAATTCTTTGACAAATAATAGAGGATAGGAGATCTCTGTTTCAACTCAGACTCAAAGATGTCCTGTCAACCTTGGTATGTCTTTAAATGATTCGCTCTCTTGTCACATTTTCCTATCCCAGATATCACCTTTAATTGTGGAATATCAACTCTAAAGGGTTAAGAAAGGCCTACCAGATTAGAAGGGTACAGGTTTAGGACTGTCTGTGAATGACCTATAGGCCCACTAACTGAATGGGAAGATACATCTTGGACGATGACAGCACCAATCAAGAGACCTGTACCCTGCACGGGATAAAAGTCAGAGGCAGAAGGCAGTGACTCCGTGTTGGCAGAGCTTTGGTCTTCCCCATTGCCTCTGTCATCAGCACCATTTCTTTAGCTTCCTGATGCACATGAGCACCAAGGACTCTTCAGGGAGCTTCCTGGCTTTTGCCCATGGGAGGGGGCTGTGTCCTGGATCTCTCTGCTTGTCAGCTTTCATCTTCTTGGGCTGAGTGTGCCTGGATTCACAGGCTCTCCAGACTGCAAAAGGCCTTCCTGGGATTCTCAGCCGCTCATCTCTAGGACAGCATTGAGCCACTATGAGACACAGAGCTCTGTGACTCTGATCCTGTGTGCTCTGATCTCGCTGCACAATCACACTCATATTTTCCACTGAATGTATTCCTGCAGAGAGCAAATCAGAGTAACAACACCAGTTTGTCTTCTTTCCTAATGTTTACACACTTAATCTATTTTTCTGGTCTTATTTTATCACTTTTGACTCTCTATATAGTATTACATGAAACTACTGAGAAATTTAATGTGTGCTATTCTGCTTCTCAACAGTAGCTTATCATGAATTTTAAGGTTTTCTATGTTTCTGTTTATTTGAAGAAATTCCTTATCAAATAATTACTATTTTTTCCTGTTTTGGTAGAAGTGTTTTTAAGATAAATTGTTGTTAAATTATGTGAGATTACTGTTCTTCATACTTTGAGATGATGCGTGATTTATTTTCATTATTCAGCGTATTCACATTGTTCTATGTTCAAATGTAAGCAAATGATTTCATGCAGAGATAAATCAAAGTTGGTTGTTTTCTGTTATTATTTTAAATAACACTTCAGCAAAATTCTTCCCATTTTTCCTCTGGAATATTCAAGAGAAGGAATGACATTTTAATCTCCACTAATTACTTAATTAAATTGTGTCAACATGACTGGGCTGTAGTTGCAAAATAAATTGAGAATTTTTCCTGTTGCTTTGTCAGTCTGAAATATTGAATGTAAGATTAACTTTTAAAACTTAAATATGGAAGAAATTAGAAAAGTGAAACAGAAGCTGTTTTAACATTTCTGAGGTTTTCTTCATAAAATTCTTATACTAGAATTAGTTTTTTAAATTGTCTGTAGATTCTATAATGTTTTCCCTATTTTTCTGAGCTTTTTAAAATTCCTTTTTGCTTTGCTCCTTGATGCAATTGAGAAGGGTTTGTATATTACTCCTTCAAAAAATAAATTTTCTTTTTCCTTGTAGGTACTCAATATTATGTTGTTGTTATTATCTTTATACGTTTCATCATTCCCTCTTTTTGTTTAATTTGAAGCTATTTATTTATTAAAATAGATATTTCTTTTCAATCCTATTTTTAGTTTAGAAATCCAAGTCTGTAAATTTCCATCTAAGAATAATTTCAGCTGATGTCCAAGCTTTTTCATATTTTTCATTTTCACTATTATGCATTTAAATGATGCACTAATTTTAACTGTGTGTCTTTGTTTATCAATAACATGTTAAAGGTCTGTTAAGTAAGTTACAAAGACAAGGACAAGGAGAGTGCCAGTTATATTTGGTAATGAGTTTCTACTTTAATTCTACTAATGCTTTTGAATTATATGATTTATTGAGAATTTCAAGATTTAATTAAATTATTTGAATATTCATCAATACTAAAAACTGTATCTCTTCAATAGTAATTATCTTATATAACTAACAATGCTTTTATTAATTTTAAACACTTGTCCTGTTGTTGAGCAATATATACTGAAATCATGATGATGGTTTAATACTCTATCTCATCATACTTCTGTTTGTTTGCTTTATTCCACTGTTATGTGGAAAAGCAATTTTAAAACTGTGATCATTTTACTATATTGTTCTTTATTATTATAGAATAATCTTTTCTTCCTCATATCCAGTAACATTTCTTGTCTTGAACTTTACTTTTTCTGATAATTTAATGAGATATTTTATATTGTCTATAACATGCTTTTCTATCTTTATATTTCTGGTTTAACATTAGCTGTGACCTCACATTTGTAGTAGGTTTATAATAGCACAACTCATAATTTTTGAACTAACATATGTAATCATCGCATGAATGGATAAAAATGTATATTGATATGCAATGAGTACTGATCTGCTATTAAAAAGGATAAAATGTCATCAGTTGTAGGAAAATGCATGCAATTTGACATTATAATATTAACTAAAGACAGCACTCGGGAGGCTGAGGCAGGAGGATTGTTGTGAGTTCGAGACCAGCCTGAGCTACAAAGTGAGCTTAAGGCCAGCCTGAACTGCATAGTAAGACCCTGTCTCAAAAAGACCAAAAAAAAAAAAAAAAAAAAAAAAAAAAAAAAAAAAAAAAAAAAAAAAAAAAAAAAAAAAAAAAAAAAAAAAAAAAAAAAAAAA
>PVKA01025782.1:0-12814 GCA_004027165.1 Ctenomys sociabilis
TGTGTGTGTGTGTGTGTGTGTGTGTGTGTGTAGCCATGGGAAGGGAGCAATGGATGCAGAGTGCCCTGAAGGCTGGGTGCAGGGAGCAAGGCCAAGCCTTCCTGCCAGCGCGGCAGCTGGATACCACTGTCCTGGATGCAGAGCTGGCTGCACAGTACAGAGAATACCGGCCGGGGTTGTGGGATCTGCACCATGGTGGAGGGCCAGTCCTTCCTGAGGTCAGACTGTTTCCAAAGGTCCAGGCAGAGCTCAGCCTGAGGATGGAGTCCACAGGCACCTCCAGGAAGGAGAGACACAGCAGGGCTCGCCAGCCCAGTGCAGAGCAGGGGTGGGTGGAAGCCCCATGAGGCAGGATGCCAGTGCCTCCTTCCTGCCAATGTGGCCACAATGCTGCTTCCTAGGTGCTGCCCACTGCAGCCTTGTGGAGCATCCTGGACCAATGCACGCATGAGCCCCCCATGGCCATGGAAAGTCTCTCTGCTTGGGCCCTTTTCTTCCTCTCTCACCCATACTTTAGCCCACAGTGATCCGAGTCCTCTCTTGGACCCACACTGAACTGGGGCTGCACAGCCAGCACACTTTCCCAGGCCTACTGGACGTGGCCACTTGAGGTTCTCTTGAGTGCGGCAGCTCTGCTCTGGCATTCTTGACACTATTTCCTCGTGGCTGTCAGCGCCATCTCTGAAGTTCACCCCAGTTATACACGATGATTTTTAGGGAGTCCTGGGTGTCAGATCCAAGGCCTGGCACATGCTAGGCAAGTGACCTTCCGTGAAGCTGCACCTGAAGTCCTAACTGCTCCTTTTCCAGTGTCCCCGCAACGTTGGGACTCGCGTCCTGTTTTTCTCTGCATCGATGCACTGTTGGTGGCCATTGTCTTTCTTCTGCCTATCGTCATTCTTTCTTTTACAAGGCTTCTTTCTATAGGCAGTCTTTCTCCCTGGGTCCATGTGTCAACCCTAGAGAGTTTTTGGGTCAGGTGCCTGTGACTGGGCTGGCATCTGCAGAAGGACGTGGTGTCATTAGTGTCCTGTGGAGAGTTGTGGGGAGCCCGCAGGGTCAGCGTCCCAGCCTGACCTTGAGCTGCTCTTAGACAGGGCCCAGTGGTGTGCTCAGCGTGCTGCTCCTCTCAGCTGGGGGCCATGGCTCAAACTATGAGCAGTGTGACCCCCATGATTTCCCACCTGGACTCCCCTGCCCTGACAGCGCTCCCAAACGTGTGTGTCCAGCTGCCTGCTGAGTGTGTCTCCATTTCAGTGCCCAAGGTACCTTAAACACCGCTTTTCTAGAAGGGCCTGAAAATCCCCCTATCCCACTGGGCTGTGTGACCTCAGTGACCTCAGTGTGACCTCCCAGGCAGACCCCAGGAGGCACTCCCGTTCCTCCTCTCCTCCGTCCACCAGGCCCTGGGCACCTTTCAGACATGCCTACACATCTCCTCTCATGTCTTTCGTCCCTGCATCCTCTCGGCCACTCTGACTGTTTCCCTCCCTGTGGGACACAGCAGTCTCCAATCACAGCCTGCTTCCCATTTTTCTCTGTGCTGCCCCACCCCACATCACCATCCCACTCAGAAGCCTTGGGAATGAATCTTCCCCGGCTCAAGAAGACCCCAAGGCACTCATGGGGCACCCAGATTCCCTAGGGATCTCTATCCCAGATGGAATCAGACAACGTGGGGGACCTCACACATTGCCTGCCCACCAGCCTTCACAGAGCTGCTGATTCTTAGACCCCAGAGTTGTTATTTGGGAATCCAGACTTGCAGAATGCTTTAGGGCTTCCCGGGGGCATACACACATACACCCCTTTTGCATTCAGCGTCCTCCTCAGCGTGACTTAGCCCTACCACAGAGACGCGGCTCCAACCTTGCTGGCACGTCCTTGCGACGTGAAGTCTGACGCAGAGTTAAGAGCTCGCCACATGCTACCTGTGCCTAGCTGTGTTGTTGTGTCACATGAACCATTCTGGGGCTTTGAAGAGATAGCACAGGGTCCTGGGACATGGGACAGGGTGTGCTTCTGGGTGTGTCTCCCCAGTCCTCCAGTCTGCTCATGCATTTTCATGACCCTTGTCGTGTGTGACATGAAATTTCAGGAGCCACCCTTTGCTGAGCTTGTGCATTTGTAGAATGAGTGGCTGGGCCGTGAGTGCTGAGCTCTGGCTTTACAGTGAGATGTGGATTTTCCATTTAAAGGCAAGTCTTCATTTCTAAACGCTGAATAGTATGGTACTTTAAAAAGGATTCCAGATGGTTAAATTAGGAGGCTGAGAATAAAAGAGACCAGCCCAAGATTACTCCCAGAGACTTTTAATTTTGTTGTGAATGAGATGCATTTCCCTCTATTTCAAGCATGCTGATTCTCGCTCCTTGTTCCCCAAATCACCCTAAGCCGTGCAGGGCACCCTTGGGCCCTGCTCTGCCTGCCCTGCCCCAACAGATCTGATTCTCTTGCCAATTAAAGTCAGAAACACTGTGTAGGGTAAGATGAGGCATGGTGAGACCTTTCCTGTGTAGTGTCCTTGCGGCCACGCTTCCAGGGTGTGGCTGAGGGTTGATGGGGCATCCATGGAGGATCCTCTCAGCTTCCCCCAGGTTTGGGGTCTGGGGTGGGGATCTGGGGTAAGCCTGGAGGTGAGGCCTGGTGCTTTCTTCCAGGGAAGGTGAACTGCTCCCAGGGGCATCACAAGGCGTCCTGGTAACTGAGGCTCTAGCTGATCAGGCCTGGGCTTAGAGTATGGGGAGCAGAGCTGGGGTGGGGGAGGAGAATCCCTGCCAGTGACTCAAGTCCCAGGGCTCCTCACCAGTCCTCGAGAACGAGTGGCTCGGGCTGGGAACTGGGGAGTTGGCCTCTGGGTCTGAGCTGCTGCTTACGCCCACAGACCTGGTTCTGTCCTGTGCTGTGGCCAAGTGTCCCAGCCACTGACCCAGGAGCCAGGTGGGTGGACCATGGGAACCTTTCAGCATTAGTGACTGGTAGACTTTGCTAGAATCCAAACCCAGACCCCGAGGAGCTGTAACCCCTGGGACCGCGTGTCACCTGTGTCCCCAGGCCCCCTCAGAATGCACAGTGAAGCACTGCTGGCTCCCTGTTCCCATTGCTTCAGGCAGGCATCCTCTCAGAGCAGCCACAGGATGACTCTCTTGACTCTCAAATGTCATGGTCACCTGTCCCAGCATGCAGGCCCCTGTGTACCAGGTTGTTTACTGCTCCATGTGGGAGACTTCCCTACTAGGCTTGAGGCTGTGTCCTTCCTGTGCCGACCAGTCCCGGTCTCAGGGGATGCCTGTGTGAGACTTTGAGTGGCTGGAGGAAGGAGAACACCACTTGGAAGGATGGGCATCTTGTTCACAGGCTCAAGCAGGCCCAGGGTGTGCGAAACCAGAGCCAGCCTTTGACATATGGGAAAGAATCCCCTCAACCTGAGAGATATCTGGGATGAATTCCTGTTCTCTAAAATCGAAGAATGAATTTTAGGACCAATGGAGGTAAACAACAGAATATTAGGGGAAAGAAAGCTGCTGTCCAAGAGAGGGTTGCCAAGGACCCTGTGTTTTCTAGAAAATTTTATAAAGCAAAACTATGAAGTGAGGTGGGTCCAATGTGGGAAACATGGGTACTTGCAAGGTGTGCATGAGGTGGGACAAAACCATGGTCAACCAATAAGACTGTGAGTACAATTACTCAGGTAAAACTGATTAAGTTGGGGTTAGGGAGGAAGCAGTCATGCAGCAAGTGGGCGTGAATACAGAAGGCTTTTCCTGTAGGGGGCGGGGTTAGTGGCTCTCCCTGGCTTTTTCAAGGCGACTGATCCCTAATTAGAACACCAATCCCTTATGTCCACCACTATGGGGGCGTGTGCTGCATTTGTCTCTTTTGTCTTGAGGTTTGGCCCACAGCGGAGGTGCCTATCTGACTCTGCTACAGTTGCAAGGCATCTTGTCTTCCATTCTGGCACTTCTGAAGGTATAGTGGATTTCTAACTGGTGGTTACCTAATCACACCCCGCTGAGTTAAACTAGGCTGGCGCTGAGTGCGGGAGGCCCACTGAGGATTGTTGCCCGCAGTGTATGAGGCAGAACTAGAGAACTGGAACAGTGCTGCCAGGGGCACTGTGTGGAGAAGCTGTGGAGCCGCTGGAAGCTGCTGGCTTTCCTCACCGTTCTGCTGGAGGACTCTGCCATGCTGGCTTTGCCCACGTTCTCATCTTGAGCATCGCTTCCTGGCTCTGGAGGAGAAGTGGCACCTGCTCAGCCTCCTGGAGGGGCTGGTCACAGTGGCTTCCCTGGTGGGAGCTCAGCTGTCATCATGGGAGGAGCTCAGAATCTCTCTGTTACTGAAGATGGCTGTGGGACTTTTGGGGAGCTCTGGTGGTTACCTGCAGTTCAGATCCTCAGCCTGCTGGCACAGATCCTGCATCCCGTGGCATAGGCTTCCTGGCTTCCACCACTGAGCCTTGGGCCTTTCCAGCACAGATTCATGAAGTGGACCTGCCTGAGACTTGTTACGGGTGGTAGGCCTCCAGGTGGACGTGTGGGAGGCATTGTTATGAGCTCTAGGTTTTCATCTGACTCATGTAGGACATTAGGATCCAGGCCCTCTGCTGGAGTCTTTAGTATTCAGTGTGGATAGATGTCCTGTACTTGTATATGATTCTTGGGTGATTCATTATAAACTAATATTATAAAATGTGTCCTGCATCATATCGTTCTCCTCGCAAAAAACCCAAACCATGACAGAGGGTCCATCCCTGACTCATGCCTATACTATTTCTATCTAACTCAGCTGCCTATAATGTTATTAAGCCCTAACTGTGTCACAAGCTAGCAGGAGGGAGGGAGCTGGGCCAGGAGGAGGATGGCAGGATTCCACAAGAGACGCCGAAGTCCTCACAAGACAAGTGTGGTGTTGAAACCTATCTGACTGTTCTGGGGTCAAACGCTGTGGGGAATGGACAGAGACTGGCTGCAGGAGGAAGATAATAAAAACGGTGCAGCGCTTGCTTGTTACCACTTATGTAGCAGGCAGCGCTTCAAGTACATTCTGTGTGTGACTCCACTTACTCTTTATGAAAGCAGGGAAGTCTCTGCCCCTCATAACCCCACTTTGCTGATGAAGAGCTGGAGATGTGGGGAGAGTCCTGTGTCTGGGCACTGTGATGGCCTGGCTTGACCCTGTTCCCCTCCCAGGAGCTGGACTCAGTAGGGCCACAGTTACAGCAGAGGTGAGGTTTTTCTTTGTGTCTACTCTTAACCTTCTCCAAGGTATTTTCTTTGGAAGGGGTTGGCTTGGCGCAATCACTGGAAATGCCCAGTGCTGGTCGTGAGGGGCTGACCTGCATCTGATCGCCACGAGTGTGGCCCCAGCCCTTTGCTGACACGGTGAGTGTCAAAGCACTCCTGAGTCACAGGGTCTTAGCCCAGGGCCTTTAGAGAGCTCCTGCCCTCCTCTTCCATGCAGCCAGTGGGAAGCTGTGGGCAGGTGCCCTGTGTGTAATTCCTGGCCCTTGGAGCCCTGGAGGGCAGCGTAGCAGGGGACTGAGCGCAGCCCTGATGCACCACTGCACACGCGTGACTGCAGACGGATCACCTCACCCTCTCAGCTTCAGTTTCCTGAAATAGGAGCTGTCGATCTCAGACACTGCACATATACCGAGTGCCAGGGTCAGCACCAAGCCACAGCCTGGGCTTCTGCTGCCGTCGTCCGTGCGCTTGGCATGGCGGGTGTCACCTCACGTCACCATGTGCGTGCTGTGCAGGCTGTGAGAAGGAGCAGACGGGACACACCAAAAGGCTCTCTGGTGTCTATTCAAGATTCAGATACTGTGTGACAAGCTGTATTTATTTCCCATGTCTCTTGACCCTGTCCATGGTACACATGTGAATGTTGACAGCTGACCACATGGGACAGTGCCTGCTCCTGTCCTCACCGCACCATGTGGCCCTTGTACCAGGGCAGCTTGTGAAAACCCAGCTCCAGGAAGGTCAAGTGGCCCTGTGGCCTGGGATGGACACAGCTACAGGACTGGTCAGTGGTGTGGGGGTGGAAGTGAGTGGCTAGTGTGTTTAATTCTTACCTGACACTTCTTAGGGCAATTGTGTGAGGTTCCAGCTGCACAGGGCCTTGTGTGTAGCGAGCAGAATGCTCCTGGTGGCCTGCAGAGGATGGGTTGCAGCCCCCCTGGGGAGAAGCAACGCCTTCAGCTGTGCGGCTGCTGCCCATGACCTGCAGCTAGGCTGGCGCCTCCCACTTCTCATGGCAGGATTTGTTGGGAGGCATTGTGCATTCTCCACTGGCCCATGTCTTCTCGCTGTGGTGGCAGAACCAGGCATGTGTAACACAGGTCCTGGGGCTCCCAAAGCCTGAAATACTTATGCTTTGTCCCTTTCTAGGAAAAGCGAGCTCATCCCGCCTTCAGCCCTGTGTATTAGAAGTTGTTCATGTCATAGGAGGCCCACCTCCTCTGAGTGCCTCATGTTTAGAGCTGGTGATTTAATGTGCAGAAGAAATGGGGACTATTTTCATGGTATTTATTACTGGAGTCACTGCATACCATTTGTTCACTACTATAATTTTCCTTTGTCTCCTTGGCTGGTTTATCATTGGGATTTAGTGATCTCATGGGTTTGATTTGGTTTTCAAAGGAGAGGGGGTTAATCCTTTGTAGTTCACATTTGATTTGTTTCACCAAGTCTCAGTTGAGAAAAGCGAGTCCTTTCCCTGCGAAAGCTTAATAAATTATCATATCTACTCAGTATTCATTTGATTTTTAATTTTTTTATTTATTTGTTACAGGGACCCACTATGCAGCTCAGACTTACAGTGATGCTCCTGTCTCAACCTCCTCAGTGCTGGGGATACAGGCATGAGCCACCACACACAGTTTGGGGTGGCATTGTAGGCTGGCATGGTGTGCCTGGGGTTCTGGAGCAGGCACCGTATGTGGTATGGGGGACTGAACAAGGTCCTTGCACCGTGCCAGGCAGGTGTTTAGATCAAAGAACTATCTCCCCAGCCCCTGTGTTTGATTTATTTTTTAAATTTAGAAATTTATTGTTTAACCCACAAGCTTTATAGAGCTTTAGTTTAAAAAACACAAACAAACAAGCAAAAACAAAACAATGAACCCAAGACAGTATTTCAAAGTCTGGGTCCTTCTTCTAGCTTCCAAATACAAGAGTCTGACCATTATACATCCCAATTGGAAGAATAAGACAAAAGTATGACTGGAGCCATGACATTTCAGAAAACAAAGATTTCATGTAACGGAAGGATCCACCCATCCTTCCTGGGGTGACTTAGCTGCCTTCACAAGCAGGAGAAGAGGGGGAAGGTGGAGGCTGGTGAGGAGGGAGGAGGAGGGAAAAGAAATCCAGAACAGAGGAGAATCGACGTGTCACACATCCGTGTAAGCCTCGTGTCCCGGAAAACACGCTTTCATTTTTCGTCTCAACCTGGAGCTCGAATCCTGACTCCTTTGAGCAGTGATTCCACAGGTGCCAGGGAAGAGTGTGGCACGGGAACGTCCACTTATGCTTCTGTGGTGCTCCAGCAGGGGCCTGATTCTGGACTAGCTTGCAAACCATACGAGGTTGGAAGCAGAACTCAAATGGGTGTGAAGACTCGAATAAGAAGTGAACAAGCAAACAGACAAACAAAAAGAAAAGAAAAGAAAGAAAAAGAAAAGGGGGAAAGCCTTCCTGGGAATAGCAAGGGACACTTAAAGGAAATAAGAATACCAACAATATTTAAATCCCCCCTTTTTTAAAAAAGATTTTTTTGGATTAAAATATTTTATTGTTAATGAATTTATGTTAGCTGTCAATGAAAAAATGTCACTAATGCACTGTGGATACCTTTTGCAATGTAAATTCATGCCCCCTTTTATATGGTGAGCTTCAGTCTAGCAGTTATTACAACAAATGTTATAGTCTAAAGCTCAAACATATTTTAGCAATTCTGAAATTGAATTTAATACAAACCAAATAAAATTTACATGCTAACCAACACTCCTCCCAGCCTTCTGTGTGGATCGCAGAGCCTTTTCCCACAGGTGCTTCTCTAAGTTGTCCAGGTTGTCCTCAGCTTTACCGGGGTGCGGGGAGAGTCGCAGCTCCAGGGCTCTCAGGGGACATTCGTCATGGATCAGCCTTCCAGACCGAGCCACAGGATCCATCCAAGGAGGTGGGAGACGAGCCCGCACACTCGTGCTGCTTTACCACTTGGACACTGTGCGAGCTGAAACAAGATACTTAATTCCGCTGACCTTTAGTTTCTCATTTAGAAGGGAAGGATCGGCTGTCCATGTGGTAATAATTATAACACTGGTGATCTGTGGAGGCAAGGGCTCCACTGTTACAATCTACTTCAGCATCAGTGGGTTAGAGCCTTCGACTTTCATGGCGCGAGGGTCTGCTCAGTTGTGTGCTTCAGCCTGTGCCTGAGACCACTCCTGTCGCAGCTCTGTCCAGGGCTGGCTGAAGTGGGACAGTGCGAGACAGCCTTGCGTACTGCTGGTCACAGCAGCAGAGCGGCTGGGGTGCTCCTGCCCTTGCTGGGGGCTCTCACCCTCCACTAGGCAGGCAGAATGGGCTTTCCTCACTGCATCGAGCTCAGCAATCCAACGGCAAATCAGATCCTGTGAGTTCTGCAGGGAAAAGTCCCAGAACACAGCCCACACTGTCACCTCGGCTACAGCCTTCAATCTGGCAGCTTACAGGCCAGCCTGGGTCCAGGACAGGCACGCCCCTTTGTGGGGGGCTGAGATGGGGAGGGGTCTGCTTCCTCTCTTCCCACTGGCTCCCCTGGCCTCAGCCAGCACCGACAATATCATCTTTGTGTCACCAGTGTCATCTGTTGGTGTTGTAGAGTTAGGAAGAGGAGGAGGGAGGGATGGAAGGAGAGAGAGAGAGAGGAAGAGAAGAGGAGGGGAAGGGGATAGGAAAGGGAGGAGAGGAGAGGAGAGGAGAGAGAAGAAAGAGAAAGAGAAGAGGCAGGGTCTTATTCAGCCATGGTGACGGGTTTTACTGGGGCAGAGGTTTTAGAACTATAGAATTTAAATGAGAATACAAAGGAGAAGAAAGAAGATTTAATGGGTTTCACTTTAAAATTAACAATTATTTTAAAATTTCTTGTGACAGCTAGACCGTGTTTCTTCGATGTGATTTTGGCTACAGTTAAGGTCGCCCTGGATCTTGGAATTTATCTGAGTAAATGGCGTGCAGAGAGCGCCTTCGGTGTGGAAGTGCGGGGCGTCGGGTGGGCGCGGGCTCCCTCACGGCCCTTCTCACTCCCGCAGCGGCCCCCACCCCAGGGCAGCCTGCAGCTCCCTTCCAGGCCCAGGTGCCCCTGTCTCCACGCTGTTCTCGCCATGGTGCAGGGCTCTTTGTAGGACCTGAAGTGAGAAACTTCAGGGACATTGCTGCTAGACATAAAATTCAGAGATGGCACAAAAAGTAATTCCGTTTTGCTCTTGCTCCATGCATCATTTAAGACCATAGATCTTGAGAAAACTGTCAAAAATGCACGCAGCACTGCCCGGGAGAAGATCCAGGGCGAGGATTCAGGGCTGCAGGGCTAGGCTCTGCTCCAGCAGGGTGCGCTCCCCAGCCCCTGGGCCCTCCTTCTCTGCTGCCTTTTGAGAGGGACCCTCTTTTCATTTCTCTACGTTGACGGTGACATTTCTAGTCATCTGGGAACAGAGTGGAGGCAGTGTGAACGCCTCCCCGAGGCGACAATTTTTCTCTGGCTGCAAGCGAACATTCTAATAAGTTTCTAAGGGTTCTGTTCTCTATGGCTGGCGTGATGCATCTCTTCACTCCCTCTTTCCACGCCTGCCCCACAGCAGGACGCGAGCCCCGAGAAGCGGGACGTGGCCTGTGTTCCTTACCCCTGGGGAGAGTACCGGTGCAATCAGTATTTGTTGAATGAATGAAAGTAAATGAGAGAATTTTCCTTCTGATTGTTTTTTTAGCATGGGGATGATTGCCACCATGAAACAGCACAACGTCGCTGCCTGCCTAGGTTCTGCTCCAGACTTAAAACCTAGAAAACAGATGAGAGTGAGCCATTAAGGTTCTTAACATGGCACAGGTAAGACTAAGGCTGTCTTCAAGGCTAATTCACAGCTTGGGCCGATTGTGCCCACCGGGAGACCGAAGAAGTTGGCTGGGGGAGGGCGGCTGCCCGCCCGCAGATGGAAGCAGGAGGCTGCGAGTCCGCCCGCCGCCCCAGGCCTGCCTTCCGGGGGAGGACTCTCGCAGGGGGAGGACTCTCGCAGCGATGCTCTCCGGAGTCTCGGCTTCCTGCATGTGGCTCCTCGACCCGGCTGGGCTGACGGGGCTGCGGCTGCGGGTCCGAGGTGGGGAGACGTGGGTTGGGATTGGGTGTCCGCAGGTCCCTGGGGAGCTTGGGGGATTGTCACGGCCCTGGGAGCCATCGCGCTGTGCCGTGGAGTGCTGCCTTTGCTTTCTTTTTCTTTTTTTGCTCTCATGGTTTGACATTTATTTATTTATTAACATATAATGATGCATTACAGATTTCCAAAACATGGATAATAATATATATATATATATATATATATATATATATATATATATATATATATATAATTTATTTATTTTTTTAATTTAAAAATTTTGTTAAAAATAAAACAATCCAACACAGCTCAGCAGTCCACAATAGAAGGGGGTTATCCAAAGAAGTTGTTGATGTGAGCCATTCACCGCTCATTATATTAACTTTATCTTCTATACCTCCATTTTTATATTTTTCTGCTGGATGGTTAAGACCGAGTTAAAGCAAGACCTATCTAACAAGGAATGTAACTTTTGTATCAGATAAGGTCAGTCAGGTACCCTCAGGGTTTATCCTGTAACGCTGTACCGCTCTTTGTAGATCCCTTGTCAGTGTCAGCCATGTGGATGAGTCACGGCCATTGCTTGACCAATTTGCTGTCTGTGGAAGCCTGAGAGGAAGTTTTCTCCCAGCGTGCTGCCTTTTCGACTGGAGAATCATCAGGAAGAGCCGCGCTGGGGAGGGTGCGCTACGCGGCTGGCTGCCCACCCACGCTGTCCTTGGAGAATGACCTTCAAGGCCAAGCCGGGGACACAGCGCGAGACTCAGTTCAGTCACTGAGCTGGTACCCGATGCAGGTGGAGTGCTAGCTTCTGGGGCTTTGGGGTGAGGCCTCCCCCAGCTCACAACGCCCACCCAGCCAGCCAGCTGGCCAGCCAGGCAGCGTGGCCCCTTGCTATTTCCCAGTGCTGAATCTGTAATCAAAGATCAACATTTTCCACCCTTCGAAGACATTTTAATGAATCTCCCTCAGTCTTAAAAGGCAATTTCTTTCTAATAAATTTATTTTTCCACAGTGGCAGTATCATTAAAATAGGTTTATAGCTTGTCTTCATGTAGTAAGAACTTTTAAGGGACGTAATAATTCAAATATATAACTCTGAGGATCTTTGTTGAAGACAAGGTTTTCCTTGAAAGCTCTTTTTTTGCATAGTCACCCTTGACTCAGTTGCAGGACTGCTTTACTCTGAGTACCAGCATGTCCCTTTCCTAACATCGTTCTTGTTTTGCTTACTCCTGTGAAAAGAGCTTGTTTAATATTCTTAAATTCCCTTTAGTATTCAAAAACTATCTTAAAGTTTATGAAAGGTGAACATAGAGACAACTTCTAAGAAGAACATATTCGTGGTTCTCAACCCTGGCTATGTGTTAAAATCACCTAGACATTTTACAAAAGACCCGCCTCGCCCTCCCCCGGGGACAGCAAGTCAGAATCAGTTCAGGTAGCCGTGAGTTTCCTCCCAGCATGCCACCAACGGTGTGCACCACCGAACCCTGAAACCTTCATAGCAACTTGTATTACCCCTTCTGGCACTGGGGTCAAGGCACGCTGGAAGCTCTGTTGTAGCTCTCTTCTTAGACAGATTTAAATATCTAATTTCCTAAAACTGTGTGTGTGTGTGTGTGTGTGTGTGTGTGTGTGTGTATTTGTGTAGAGGATGATTTCTTTTCTTTTTTTGGAGCTGGGGGTTGAACCCAGGGCTTGTGCACGTGAACAAGCACAGTACCACCAGGCTGTCCCATGACCTGAAATGGTGTGTAGGCTGTGGCTTGCCTAAATCAAGCTTCTACACATAACATCACATACTTAGTAGTGAGTACCTTTGAATCTACCCTCTGAATGACTTTCTTTTTTTTCATTTAAAATAAGTAATGATGTAAAAATTAGAAATAAAGGCAGCAGCAAATACCAAAATTCCTGCAGTAGTGAGAGAGGGGCAGGGCGGCCTGGGCCTGAACTGGCTGGGGCAGGGGGACCATAGCAGCCCCTCTAGAGCTGCTGGGGAAGGTGCCTGGCTCTCCAGCAGCCAGGAGGACCTGTCCTGGGCTCCTTGATGTCTCGTGGCCAGCTATGGGGAGTGCTTCCTTGGGCTCCTTGGTGTTGCTGGACTCCTGGTGACTGAGACTGAGGTCTTCCTAGACCACCTCATATCTCAAGCGAGACTTACCCTGGGACCCTTTATGTCTTTCTGTTCTTGGTAGGTGGGCCTAAGGAGATGAGGCTGGGACCTGGCCCGAGGTAAGGCCCCCTCTTATACAGCCTATGGCGGCCTTGTTGACTGGCTGTCAGGCCTAAGGAGACCTGTTTTAGACTCCCTGTTGGCACTGGGCACTTGTCCCGTCCAGCGGGTCAGTCAACGCAGGTCACCTAGGGGAGGAGAGGGGACTGACAAAGACAAGGAACAGGTGCGCGAGAAATGGAGACAAGACAGGATTCTGATCAAGTCTCGTTTAC
>PVKA01025782.1:12914-32651 GCA_004027165.1 Ctenomys sociabilis
TCATTAATGACGTAGATATATTAGGGTAATGCTATAGGCTAACAATACTCAGGTGATCAACTAAAGGAGCTTGTGACAGGAAGTCTAACTAAAGGAACACAAGGCAGGAAGTCATACTGCAGCAATTTACAGGAAGTGTAACTTATATCCATAAAAGGAATAGAAACGAAGGCTTCCGGATTATGGTGCCCTCCACAGGCACTTAGTATCTTTGGAAGCCCTCCCTGGGCTCCTTAGGGGTATTGTGACAGTTGGTCACTGGGTCTTTCCAGAGAGACCTTCCATGTTCTCCTGGTGACCATGTCTGGGAAGACCTGCCCTGGACGGTGGTATCTGGATGGAGCCAAAGTTTTTAGTTATTCAAAGTTGTTTTCTCTGCCTGAGATCTGAGACTGAGGCTCTCTGAAGTGGGTAAGGAGCTCAGCATGTTTTCTAGTGATCTTTTCTGGCCAAGTGAACCTAGCAGCTGGTGGTCACTAGATTGTCATGCCTGTTAACAAGGGTTCCAAGTTCTTTTTAGACATATTACCCAGGAAATGAGGTCTTATCTTGAAGTCCGCAACCTGAGAAACCCCCTCTGACAAGAAGACCCAATGGCCTGTATTTCTTCATAGCAAAATAAATATGCGGCTATTTATTGTATTATTTCTATTTATCATCTATCCACCCATCCCTCCCTCCCTCCATCTCTCCACCTGTTTGTCTGTCTATCTATTTACTTTTATTTTTATTTTTTTAAACTTTTTTTTTTTTTTTTGTATTTTAGGGAAGGGTCTACAGAGTGTTCAGGGTCTTACTACTTGATAAGACTAGTAGTGATCCTCCTGTTTACAGCCTCCCAAGAGCTGGGATTATGGGTGAGTATCACCACCCCCAGTTTCAATTGCCATCTCAGCGAAGCCTGTAGGGCTGGCATGGCAGGCCTGGGGATTGAACCCCTGGCCCCTGAGCCTGCTTGCAGGTGCTTTAATCCACTGAGCTATTTGACCATCCCTCCCTCTATCTACTTTTGTAGCACTGGGTCTTAAACCAAGCATCTTCACATTGATCTACCTCTTTTGACTTTTTTTTCCATCTTTGAATGACTTTCAAGAATAAAATTCTCTTGTTCTTCATTATCATTGCCATGTTGTAAAATGGTGGTCTTAAATTTATTCCTTCTTGCTAATCAACGTGCCATGTTCTGGCCAGTTTCTTCCTCCCCTCCTCACCCCACCCTCTGGCAAGTGCCTTCTGCTTTCCTGTTCTGAGTCCAAGTGTCCTAGAGTGCATGCACATGACATTTATCTGTCTGGCTTATTTCACTTATGGTTTTTAGGTTCATCTTGCATGGCGACAAACAAGAGGATCCCCCCTCCTGCTGTCTCTGCCTTCTCCTCCTTTGTTTCTTGGGGTATTTTGTCTTCAACCCTTTTTATTTATTTTATGTTGAGACAGGGTCTGGCTAAGTCACTGAGCTGCCCAGGCTGGTCATCCTTGGAGCTGAAGCAGGTGGGGATGGGATGATGCATTTGGCCGGGCTTTCCTGTAATTAGGGGTCGTCAGGGTGTGGGATGGGAGTGTCACTAGGAAGTTGGGTGTGCAGATCTGCTGGCCAAGGTGGACTTACAGCTTGGGAATATGAGAGAACAAATATCAGTTGGAGCACTCAGGCATGTAAAGGAAAGGGAGGGCCTAGACTGCAACTTTAATGCTTCTAACATAAAATACGGGTGCAGCATGAGAGTCAGGATGAAGACCGGGAAGAAGTGGGCAGGGTGGTTGATGAAGTAGCAAAAGATTAGTGTCATGAAATCCAAGCACGGAGGCCATTCCAAGAAGCAGCGGGTGGTCAGAAGCCCTCGGCTGCCAAGAGATCAGGCAGGTAGGGAAGGGGCTGCCATTTTGGCTGGCGCAGGAAGGTTCTTGTTGGTCTTGATGAAGCAGGTCACAGGTGAGGGCAGTGGCCAGGTTATCATTCAGTGAGGTTTGGGGAGGAGAAGTGAATAGAGCAAGGTGTTGGAAGAGCTTGAACGGAAGAGGGCAGTGACGGGGCTAAGAGAGCCGAGGGAGGACTTGGTGGCTGTGCGGGGGTGTTAGGGTGAGGTGAGCTGGCCCTGATGAAAAGGGCAAGGAGGGAGCTGTGGGGGGCCCAGGGGCGCCTCCCTGGCTGGGGCCAGGGCTACAGGCAGGCCCAGAGCACGGGTGGCCATGAGGGAGTTTGCACAGGAAGGCCAGGAAAGGGGAGTTGCATTTTCTCTGACACAAGGGGTGAGGTGCAGTGAGGTTAGTTGCCAACAGAGGTGACAGGACTGAGAAGGTTTGAAATAACCTCTGTGGAGAAAAAAGAAACAAAGGGAGAAATAACTTGCCTTTCAACGTTTTCTTGCCCCTTGTGTTTTTAGCCACAGAAACATAAATAAAAGAAATTGGATTCTTTTCACCTTTCCAGGAAGCCAAAATTAACCCTTACAAAAGAGCACCAAGCCTGCATAGGGTAAGAGGGAAGGGTGGATTTGCTATCACTGCTCCCTGCTTTCTGACTGCCCTACCAAGAGCTGTTTCTCCTCTGCATGCCACCTGCCTGGAGCCAGCATGAACTATGGATCAGAATCTCCAGAAACCGGAACAGTGGCACATGCCTGCAATCCTGGTGCCAGGGGCTGAGCCGCAGGAACACTGCACATTTGAGGCCAGCCTGACTATGTATTGAGCTGTCTCAAAACCAAACCTTAGGGATTTATCTCCATATGCTGCTTTAAAAATTTTTTTTCTTAAAAATTGTTCATCCTCAAGATCTTGCTCTGAAGCTTAGACTCACAGTGAACCTCCCTGTCGCAGTTTCCCCAGTGCTGGGGTTACAAGCATGTGCCCCCACGCCTGGCTTTGGCATGATATGTAGCAGCGGGGACTGAACTCAAGTCCTTGTGCTTATCAGACAGATGGTGCTGGGCTCTAAAGCTCAAGCCTTCAAGTGCCTGAAGTCTGAAGCCACAGGAACCCAGGCCGTGGCAGAGACGTGGCCTTGTCAAAGCTCGACTTCCTGGGACCCTGCAAGATCTTCACCCACAGCAGCCTTCTGCTGCTCCTCAGCTTGGGGTGGCTGCAGCCTCTGAGGGCCCAGACAGTTATGACCCAGCAGGCAGCCGTATTCCTTAACCCAGTCTTGGCCACTGAGAGTCATCTTGCCAGCCTCGGCCCCAGCCTCCTTGGTGGCTTCACCTGTGTGGAAGTGTCTAGCATGAGCTTTGAGCATGCCCAGGAGCTGGCCATGGCCATAAAGCAGAAGAACGTCACACTCTGAGTGGGTCAGCCACACTCTCCGGCTCGTCAGTTCTCCAAGCACCTCGTCCCCAAGGACCTGGACACACCTTCCCAGTGGATAGTTGCCCTTCTTCAACCTGGACTTGCTTATGGGGCCCCAGTCCTGCACCCGGTTCTTCTCTGGCATCACCACGGCCACTGTGGATATGCTCCCACAGGGGATCCTGAGCAGCAGTGGCTGCTGCTTGCAGCTCTGGCCTGTGGGGTGTTAGGGGTCTCGGGTGAGTCAGGACAACATGCAGGCCCCGGGAGGCTTACCTTATGGCCTGCCTGGGCACTTTGTTGCCAATGTTGCCGCAGTCGTTCTCCCCTGGCTGGCAGCCTGCCCAGGCCCCTGGACCAGGATCAACAGGAGGCAGCCAGGGTGGCTCTTCAGGATGGAGAGACACCAGTGGCCCCCATCAAGGTGGTCAATCTCCACATTGCATGCCCTGCAGGACCTGCTGGCTGTGCTGGACCAGTCCAGCACCCGTACATCCCCAAGGGGATCACAGATGCCTGGGTGCATTGTACCTCCCAGGAGCTGTCTGGGCAATGGCCAGACCTGACTACTAGCCTTGTGAGGCTCAAGCGGAGCGCAGTGGGGAAGGTCTGTCCCACAGGGCGGAAGCCCCAGGAGGTGAAGGAAGACCTATTCTATGAAGATTGGGAGCTGGAGGCCTGCGGGAATGGGGCCCTGCTGGCCACGCAGATGGGCAGAGTGGATGCCCTTCCCTCTACCTATGAGCAGCTTCACATCTTTAAGCACAAGCTGGATGAGACCTACCCACAAGGCTACCCTGAGTCCCTGATCCTGAGCCTGGGCCACTTCTTCAGCCTCATGAGCCCTGAGGACATTCAGAAGTAGAATGTGACCTCCCCCAACACTTTGGAAGCTCTGCTCACAGTCAGCAAAAGGCCAAATATGGTCACTTAGATGGTCACCCTGATTGCCCACCACCAGCAGGGGAGTGGACAGCTGGACAAACACACTCTGGGTGCCGTGGATGGCTTCCATCCCACCTACCTGTGTGCTCTTAGCCCTGAGCAGCAGGGTCTGTGCCTGTCAGCCTCTTGTGGGCAGTCAGGTCTCAGGACCTGGACTCATGCAGCTTGGAGCAGCTGGGTGCTCTCTACCCAAGGCCTGCCTGGCATTCCAGAATGTGAGCAGACCAGAGTTTCAGGAAAGTGGAGCCCCTCCTTAGAGAACCCGCAGGCCTTTAGCTGCCAGAATGTAAGCATGAGTTTGACCAAATTAGAGAAGCTGCAGAGTGGCTGACTGGCTGAGCTGCAAAACCCTCTGGGACCACACATGCAGACCTGAAGGCAGGCAGAAGAACGGTCCTACAAAAGGATGGATGTGTCAGCAGTGGCAGGAAGACCTGGATAGGTTGGGGCTGGGGCTCCATGGTGGTATCCCCTATGTATGGCTACATGATCCTGGACCTCAACTCACAACGGGAGGCTTTCTCTGGAGGAACCCCCCGCTTTGCAACTGCACTTGTGCTGGCATTGACCCTGGCTCTGCTGTGGCTGGGACTGTGAACGGAGGCTGCCATTCCCAATGCCCCTGGCCCCTGCCCACTGTGGAGCTCCGCTCCGCAGAAGCAGGCCCAGGTGATCATTGTGTGGCCCAAGGCAGCTGAACTAATAAAGAGTGGCTCATCCAAAGAACCCCTCACTTCTCAGGAAAGCTGTTTGTGGAAGTAAAGGTCTAAGAAACAACACTGCTGAATGTCCTGTGATGGCGATTGCTGTTCAGTAATAGTTCTGTGTTCCCTGAAGGCTTTGAATTATAAGAACAGGGCTGCCTTGGGGACACCTCAGTTTTTCCAAAGGATGGTAGATCAGGGCTTCCGTGATGAACAGTGCACCTATTGAGTGCCAGGAGCTTTGCTCTAGACAGGTGTCACTGCCATTCCCATCACCAGCCAGGAAGCGGAGGCTCCAGACAGATTATTGTTAAGGTGCAGAATGCTAAGCTGAGAACACTGCCATCAGATGGAGTCCCTCAGTGCATTTGTTGTGGGGGAAAATTCCCTGGCTTCTCTCCTTGTTTTTCTTACCCTGTATCCTGTGTGTTTAATGAACCATTTTGTGTTTATACATTTCTCAACAGCTGATTAAGCATGGGGCAGATTTTAAAGTGTTGATGTAAGCTATTTTTAAGTCTTAGAAGATTTTCTTGGGAAATATTTCTTCACCAAGAAAAGACAGACTATTCAGAAGCGAGGTTGGGACAATCGGCTATCCATATGGAAGACAATAAAATCAGACATCTAAACGACACCATACATCAAAATGAATTCCAGAGAAACTCAAGTGCTAACTGAACAGAATTCAACTGTAAAACTTACAGAAGAAAGTGAAGAAGGATTTTTTGCAATCTAGAGATGGGGAGGCCTTCCACATAAGACAGCAACTCCGAAGCCATGAAGGAAGACTGATAGCTTTGATTACATTCAGAAAGATGTTAATTGCAGCCTCACTCATAATAGTGAAAAATTAGAGACAGCCTAGAGGTTCTCCAGTTGGGAGCTGATTAAAGACATCACTAGACATTCGCATCACGCGGTGGGAGCAAGATATTGTCAGAAGCCCACGGACTACTCGGGACTTGAGGTCATCTTGCCCTTCAGGGGAAAACACCTCACGTCCTCAATGTCCTCGTGGAGAGAGCAGATATGATGACTGTGCTTACCTATTAGGGCTGCTGTGAGGAGGGACTATTAACACAAAGCCCTTTGACTCCTTAACGCCCCCACGTCCTTCTCGCGTGTCAGCTGCTGCTGTGCTGCAGCTCTTAGAGGAATGAGGCAGGTAGGTGAGGGTGCACTGCTCAGCACACTCAGATGGGTTATTAAGCAAAGGGGCTTTGAGCTATTATGTGGAACACGATGGTTTTAGTAACATTGACATTCACCTGTGAAAGCAAGGGAGGAAAGGACTGTGGAACAGGAGACCACTGACCCTCAAGGGTTCATCATCTTGGAGGGCAGTCAGGGTGTGTAGAAGGGAATATTTACTTTTCGCACTATTCTGAACTGATTCAGTCTCTCCTAAAGAGAATGAGGAAGCACACTGTGTCACATCAGAAAAAGAAGAAGAAAGAGTACTGTGAGTGCCTCTCCCCTGCCTCCCGTGCCTGCCGTCCTCCCCATTCTAGCAGTGTGACATGGGGCCTTCCTGTGCGTTAGATTCACATTTTCTTAATGCCCAACACCATCAACACCCTTCGGTGTGTTCATTGGCCATGGTTTATGGTATAGTTTGTGTCTAGTTGTCCCCTCAAACCTCGTGCAGTCGTGAGGTGGCTTCTGGAGTCTTTGGTTCTTGGTCTGATGCTGGGATTGCTGGTGTGAGTGCTGCACCCTGGCCCTGGGGCGGGTAATGTGCGTTACGGTGTAAAGAGGGGAGACGGGCTGGCTGCCTGCCTTGAGCTGCGGCCACCCTTTTGCTCTTCGTCACCACCATGAACGGTTGTCCTCTGCCATGTGCCGCTCTGCCTTGGAGCCAGCTGAGCACAGACTGACTCCTCCACTGACTGTGAGCTAGATAAGCCTTTTATTCTTTCAGTTTGGGTGTTGGGTATTTGTCCCAGCACTGAGAAGAGTAACTGAGTTTATTATTATCTTTGAAAAAAATATCTATTCTGATTTTTGCATTTCTTAAATGAGCTGTCTTTTTATTATAGCATATAAGGACTCATTATATATTCTACATGCGACTTCTTTAGCTGATAGATGAGTTACAAATATTCTATCTCATTCTGTAGGTTGATTTCCACTTTCTTGATAGTATTCTCTCAAATGCAAAAATTTTTAATTTTTTTTACATAGCCCCGTGTATATAGTCATGAGCATTTATCCCTACATCTCATTCTGTGAGTTTTGTAGTATAACTTTATAAAGTCTTACTTCTTGAGTTAACCTGTGGATGTAGTATGCATCAAGGGTCCAACTTTATTCTCTTACATGTGGGTATCCTCTTCTTCCAACATTATTAGTTGGGAAGATATCTTTTCCCCAGTGAATGCTCCTGGAACCCTTGCCGAACCCTAATTAACTGCAGGACAGGAGGGACTGTTCCTGGACTCTCAATTCTATTCTTTTGTCTTGTGCACCAACACTGCATCCTGTCGAGCCCTGTTGTTTTCTGGTAGGTTTTCAAGTTGGGAAGTGTTAGTCCTCTTACACTGCTCTTCCTTTCTCAACTGCTCTCCGTTACTTACAATTCTATGATAAATTTAGAATAAACATGTTATTTTGAAAAAGATGTAAGCAGGGGTTGGAACAGGTAATCTGGAGATTGGTTTGTTGACAATGGCATGCCTTTTCAATTTAGATCTTCTTTAGCTTCTTTTAGTAATGTTGTATAATTTTATTTATTTTTTTATGTATTTTAGTACAGGGCTGATAGGATCTTACTACACAGATTGGACTTGTGGTGATCCTTCTGTTTTCAGCCCCTAGAGTGCTGAGATTACTGGTGCATGCCCAGTCTCAGTCATGGTCTCAGGGTGCACTGCAGGTGGGGCATGCATGGCATACCAGGGATCAAACCCTGGTCCCTGAGCCTATCTATGCAGGTGCTTTATTCCACTGAGTGATTTTTACCAGTCCTTGTAGTATTTTATTTTGTGTATTTAGTACAGGGTCTCACTACACAGATTAGACTTGTAGTGATCCTCCTGTTTTCAGCCTCCCAAATGCTGGGCTTACAGGTGTGTGCCACCATGCCCAGTCTCATTCACCATCTCAGTGTGCCCTGGAGGCGGGGGCTGGCACAGTGTGGGGATTGAACCCTGGTCTCCTGTGCTTGCCTGATCAGGGGCTTTAGTCCGCTGAGCTGTCTGGCCAGTCCTTCCTATATAATTTTAGAGTATAGCTTTTTTGCTTCTTTTGTTGAATTTATGCCTAAGTATTTCATTTTTGATACTATTTTAAATAAGGCTGTGTTTAGTCTTGCATTGTTTATTGCAAAATCATTTCTTTCCATTGTTCATTGCAACTATATAGAAAAACAATTTTTGTGTATTGATCTTGTATTCTGAAACATTGCTGACATCATTTAATAGTCCTAGTAAATGTGTGTATGTTCTTTAGAATTTTCTATATATAATGTGTCATATGGAGATAGAGATGGTTCTGTTTCTTCCTCTTTAATTTAGATAGCTTTCATTTCTTTTTCTTGCTTATTTGCTCTAGAAACTGTAGTACAATGCTGAATAAAAATATGGGCAGACCTCCTTGTCTTTTTTCCTAATCTGGGTGGGGAAAGCATCCAGCCCCTCATCATTAAGAATATTAGCTCTGACTTTTTTTGTGCATGTACATGCCTTCTCTCTCTCTCTCTCTCTCTCTCTCTCTCTCTCTCTCTCTCTCTCTGTATGTGTGTTGATTCAAGTGGTATTATATCTTTAATTTCAGATATCAATTGTTTATAACTGGTATATGGGAAATCAATTAAATCTTTTATACCTATGTGTCCTACAACCTCACCATGATCTTTTATTAGCTTTTTGCATTTGTTTCCTTTTTCTGTCAATCATTTGACATTTTCTATTCAACCATGAATAAAAATAGTTTTGCTGTTCTCTTTTCCAATCTGTATGTATTTTGCTGCATTTCCTGTCTTGTCTCACTAGCTGGGCCTTCCAGCATGACCCTGACAGGGGATCCTGAGAGAGAGCATGCCTGCTGGGCTCCTACTTGGCCAGAAGTACCACTTCTCATAATCAAGTGTGGTGTGAACTGTGAGTTTCCTGTGGATATGTCTTATCAAGTTGAGGAGGTTCCCCTCTATTTCTAATTTTCAGGGGTTCTTTTTTTCCATCACAAATGAGTGTTGGATTTTGTGAGGTTTTTTTCTATATCTGCTGACTTGATGTGGTTTTCCTTCTTCAGGATGTGAATGAGATAGACCACACTGCCTGAGCCTGGAGTGTCGAGCTGTCCTAGCACACCCTGAGGGAGATCTATTTGGTCAGGACGAACAATGATTCTACACACTGCTGATTTAATCACCCAATATTTGTTTGAGGAGTTTTGATTCTATATTGAAGAGGGATGTAAGGTAGCAGATTTCATTTCTTGTGGATGTCTCTGGTTCTATTTACTTATCTTATAACCAATGAAAATACAATATTGGTACTTAATACATTGAATATGAACAAATAAGAGACTCTCAAGTTATAATGCATAAACAACAGTATGTATTACATTTATCAAATCAATTTCAATGTCATTTTGACTACCTGGCAATCTTGATGGAAGCATATCTTTAATTTAGATGACATTTATCTATAAACCAAATTCTATTACAGACCAATGCTTTAAAATTCCAAAAATACAAGAAGAAAAATTTGTTGAGCTCAAATAAAACAGCTATTTATAGATTTGACAGAGAGTCAAAAATAGAAACACAAGACAATTTCCTTATAAAATCGGAGTGTACCCAAATATATTTTGGCCAAATTAAGTTATAATAACTTTTTAAAAGGTTTGTAATTATGAAAGACTAGTCAGAACATTTTGTAGGTCAATTAGCAGAGATCTCTTATAAGAAGAATTTGAAAAACATAAAAAGCCTTTATCTATAGCTAATATACCTGTAGTATTCTATTTTGTCTTGATAATACCAGCAACTTTTGTTGAGGGAGCCTTGCCCAAGTTAGTTGGCATTTTTTCCTCCCTCCAGATCCTTCTATTCAAAAGCAAACAAGCCTTGAGATGTGACAAACCACAGAATACAGAAAACAGCACCCTTCAGGTACAATACAGTGTACCGAGTGTGGGGAGCCCTTGCTGGTCCTCGTCTTAGTCTGGGGTTTGTCTTTGTAACCCTGTGAGTAAATCATTAGAATCCCATCATGTTAGTTCTGACCTACCACTTCCAGTGCAACCCATGGTCAGAATAAAGACACCAAAGTATATTTGTAGTTACGGGGAGCCAAGGGGCCCTAAATGCATCTGTGATGATTGCTCTCTGGAATGAAAGCCTTGACCCAGGGCCAAATGTGGGTTTTATTCAGCCATGAAGGAGGAGTGGCTTGAGGATCAATGACTGAGGATGGCAGGATGTAGGTGAGTACTGTGAGCTGGGCTGGGTAGGAGGCCTGTATATACAACCTCTGCAATATGCAGAGAGGGATGTACAAAGAGTAATCTACATTACACAATTGAGGTAGTATCTGATGTTTTGGGGTCTGGTGCTTCAGCTCTGATGTGTAACCTTTCAAGCCCTAGGCATTCATAACCTCTGTCTTGAGCTTGATCCCAGATGACAGCATGGAGCACTGGCTCTTCATCTCATCTTGACCTGGCTCATATTAAAGAGAAGCAGGTGGGGGTTACCAGGGAAACATGTGTGCTATCTTAAAAAACTCCAGCACCTTGGCTAGACCAAAATGCATTGCTTAAAGCCAATTGAAAGGATAAGAAAAGTCTTAGCCAGCTCTGTACATATTAATACAAGGAAATAGGGTCAGGAACAACTAAAATGGAGAGAATTGTTCTTCTTTCAGGGGAGAGTTGCCCAGGTGGTCTTCCACACCAAGTTCAAGTGAGAGGAAACAAACTTAGCAGAAAATAAGGATTAGGCACGGTAGGGCAGAAAGTTCCCCTTAGTTTTAAACCAAGGGCAGACAATGATAGCACTGACAGCTGGAAAGTCCTGGACAGGACAATATTCATTTGTTTTGGGCTTGCGGACCAGTAAGAAGGGTGTATTTCAGGGGAATTGACATTCTTTCAATATACCTGCTTCAAGCAGCCTTTGAAGTGGAGTTTAATCCCTGTTCTAGCTTCCATGGCTATGGGTATTGTCTCAAACAAAGTGGCTTTGCATGTTCCCCCAACTCAGTTATTTCTGGGGGCACATGAATTGCCAGACCCAGAGGATTGTCTTCCGCCTGAGCTTTGAGAAAACACTGGACCCTCTCCGGTTTGCCAGTGGGGCTACTGGCTTGGTAGCTACTGCCAAATCTGCATTGGCATCTGCCAACAGTCTACAGGCTTTCCCCTACCCTAGCAGTTAACGTAGGTTCCTTGGGGCTGAGGGCAGAGAACCATGACCTCATCAATCTGAAGCTTCCTCTGATTCCATCACAAGCACTTCCTTCTTTTCCTTCTTTAGCACTTTGGACATTACTGCTTGAAATGTGCCTTCCTGCAGCAGGCTCTCTGGTCTAGTATCTCCTCCCTGTTGGCCTGTCTCTCCCCTTTCCTTGGATCCAGCCAGCTCTCCTTCCTATAGGCTGCAACATCTCCTTTTTCTTATACTATCTATATTTCCATTCTGAATAATCTCTATTATGAAACACATTCTGGGCAATTTCTATCACCTGAGACAAATTCATTCCTGTGAACCCTTCTAACTTTCAAAGCTTGTGGCAGATATTTGGGGCCAACTGGGCAGCATGTACCATCTTAATAGTGCAAGCATTCTTGGGTGCCTCTGAGTTGAATAGTTTTAAACAAAGGTGAACTGAAGGTTTCCATCTGATCTCATCGCAGCCACCTGCTTCAGGGGCAAGGCAGAGATCAGGCCTGGAGGAAGAGACTTCCTTTTCTGATTCAGGCACAGGCCTGAGGCTGGCGGGAAGATGCTGACTCAGAATTCCAGAACTGCCCTTTCCTTTGTTGCAGCACAAGGGGCGTCAGCTGCCAAGGTGGGTGAGGGAACAGAAGCAGTAGGCTCAGCAGGACGAACAGGCTAGGATGGCAGTGGTGCCAGAGGCCAGAGGCAAGATCACCCTCAGCTCAGGAGCTTCTGCTCTGAAGGCTTTTCCTGCTTTACTAAGCTGAGTCTGGAAACTCACAAGCATACATCCTAGGTCACTGAAGCATTGTCCAAACTGCACGCAGCCAGGAATCTAAATCGGGGAACTGATCCAAATGCTCTAGTTTCCTGGCAATGATCTCCAGTCCCTTGCTGGCTACACGAGGACCGAGGTTCACAAAAGAAGGCCATTCTGGTTAACAAAAGGTTCAAAGCTTTGCCTTCTGCATCTTAACTGTTTGCTAGTATTTTACTGAGTATTTTTGCATCTATGTCCATGGGAGATTGGCCTGTAGTTCTTGTTTTTGGTTAGGTAATTCTCTGATTTTGGTATCAGTGTAATACTTCCCTCCAGAGATGAATTGAGAATTGCTTCCTTTTCAGTTTCATTTTTTTCAAAGGTTTGGTTCAGTTCTGCTACCTCTTTGCTAATTTTTTATTTAGTTGATCTGTCTCTCTGAGACATTGGGGCGTTAAGGTCCTCCAGTAAGATTGTGTTATTGATTATTGATTTTTCATGTTCTTTCAAATTTGTCTAATATACTTTGGTGCTCCCATATTTGGTGCATGCATATCTATGATTGTTATCTCTTCTTGAAGCTTTCTTCTAACAAGTATGTGGTGATCTTCTTTATCTAGTTTGCTCTTTTTCATTTAGAATTCACATTGTCCCGAAACAGTAGTTTCCCCTGCTCTTTTCTGATTTCCTGGCACATGGAGTATTGTTTCCCATCCTTTGACTTTCAGCTCATGAATTTCCTTTTAAGTTAAATGAATTTCTTGTATACGGCATATTGTTGGATGTTCTGATCCACTTTTCCTGTATATTTATTTTAATTGGTGAACTGAGGCCATTACACTGTGGCTACAACCGACGCGTGTTGGCTTGTCTTTGTCACGTTATTTTCCTGCTCTTGGTTACCTACTTTTCCCCTCTGTACAATTGCTTGCTCTATTTGGTGGTTTCTTTCTGTTGTTTTTCTTAGAATTGTGCTCTTTTTAAAAGTCTCCTTCTAGAATACCTTTTTTAGCACTCTTTGTAAGGTTGGTCTGGTGGTCATGAAGTTCTTTAATTTTTCTTTGCATAGGAGTATTTTACTTCTTTATTAGTTTTGAAAGAGTTTTTTTAATCCCCAAAAAGGAGCTTTTTAATTCAAAGAGTGGGGCAGGGTATTGGAAGAACTTAAATAAGGAGGATGACAATATCATGAGCCAGCTGCAGGGGGCACAAGGACCCTGTGCACCCGGATGATGCAGACTGAACTGTGAGCCTCTGTGATCTGCCACTGTTGGCCAAGCCTGTGTTCCTGGCCTACTTTGGCCACAAGGAAGTCCCCAGTGCTGGAAAACTTGAGGCTTTGATAAAACCCATCAGGGGGATGTCACAGAAGTGACTGAGCTGCCCAAAGCCCTCTCCACACGGCCAAAGCTGCACACAAGAGCTGTGGGAACCTGTAGCTACAAGGTCTGTGTTAAGGAGAGTTGCCACTGATGACACCCAGAAGGGCTGCTCCAGGCTTGGCTCCCCCTGCAGCCCATGAGCTTCCCACTGCAGGGCAAGTGGCTGCTTCTTAGAGAGGCCCCACAAGGCCACAGAGCCGTCATCAGCACCCGACTCCATGTGTTCCTCATTGATGAGAGGAAGACAGTTGATGGAGCCCTGGTGGCCATAGAAGACCAACTGGGACTCCTCAGGAGTCATCCACGCATGCACAGTGCCATCCCAGCTTCCAGCTGTCATATAGCACTCCAGGCTCAGGGCATCCAGGGTGGCCACAGCATCGTGACTTCCAATGAGCTTCTCCACATGGAAGTTCTAAGCCGTGTTCCACACCTTCACACAGCAGTCATGGGAGGTGCTATAGGGATGGCGGGTGCCTCTACAGAATGCCATCCCTGACACGGCATGCTGATGTCCTGTGAAGGTGCACAAGTGGCAGCAGCTCTGGGCTTCCCAAATGAGAATGAGTTTGTTACAGCCGCCTGGGGCAAGGTACTTGCTGTCACAGGAGATGGCCATGCAGAGGACATGGCTGCTATGGCCAGGGGCCTGCCCCTCTACAACCTCTTCACATGCAGCTTCCGTCCACACTCCACACTCCACTTAATGATAGTGCAGTCTTTGGCAGCAGAGAAGATGGCCAAGTCATCAGGGGTGATCACTACACACGTGATGGAGAGCTGGTGGCCTCGCAAGACCCGAGCATCTGCTGGACCTGGGGTCTGGATGTCCTTTGCCGCTGACTTCTTCAGCCTGCCCCTCTGTTTGAGCACACCTTCCTTTAGGCACCCTGCCACTTGGTCCTCTTCAAATGCCAGTGCCTCAGCCTTCTCCTCCTCCTGCTGCCTCAGCTGCTCAAGGTGAAGCTTAGCCAAGCACTGCTTCTTCTCCTGTGCAGTTTCCTCCAGCCTGTTCTTCCTCCTCTTCCTGAGTCTTCCTTGGAGCCAGACTCTCAGTGTCAGATTCTCTGGAGATCTCCTCACTCATCTTGCTGCTGCCTTTGCACTTGCTCCTGTCACCCACAGAATTGACCTTTCTCTGCTGCTTGCCAGCCCCTGCAGAGGCCCCAACCCTGGTGACCGGCTTTCCCAGGTTTCGAACTGCTGCTGTCGTGGACGTGCTGCCTGTTCAAAGTGCTGCTGTCACAGCTGCCGGAGGGCTCAAGTGGAAGCTAAACCCCAGACTGCACTGTGAAAGAGTTTTGCTGGGAACATCAATCTCGGTTTGAAATTGTTTTCTTTCAGGACCTTAAATACTTCACAGCAAGCTCTTCTTGACTTGGAGTTTTGTGTTGAAAAATCTGCTGTGATACTGATGGGCTTTCCTTTATGATCTATTTCTTTTCTCCAGCACTTTATTATATTGTTCTTGTGCTGAATTTCTGGGATCTTGATTATTATACATCTGGGTGTAGGTTTATTTTGGTTGGTGCTAATTGGAGTTGATATGCCTCACTTACTGCATGTCAGCTTCTTTCCACATGATAGTCTTTTTATGTCATTTGCATTGACTCTTTTTTGCTGACACCTATCAGTATTTTTCTTTTCGTTTATTGTTTTTATTTGCAGGAGAAGTTGAAACAATTTTTGTTTTTCTTTTTCCCCTAAACATGTATCATTCAAGTAAAACCAACTTAACTATAGAAATGTAGCAAAGTAAGGGGAAAGCACAACAACCCAAGAAGCATAGGCTGGGGGGAAGAGGAGGGTATAGTCCGCATAGAACATATGCACAGATGCCGTGTGGTTCTCCTGCTCAGGACGGCGTCCTCAAAAGGTGAGCACAAGGACCCATTGTAAGAGGATGTCCCCCCCAAATATCCAAGAATGTTTCAACTTAAAGTATAAGATTAAAAAGATAAAAGAAAAAAAAAAACCACAAAAAACCACATAACCCCAAGAACCACCCAGCCATAACCACCTTCCTTAATCGATCATAGGTGTTTCTGTCATTTTATAAAAAGATTAATAAAAATATTGAAAAATTATTTTCTCACCTTATATTTGTAAAGATAATAGAATTCAGAAGTATCTTAGAAAACCAACCAGAGACTGCCCTCCAGTTTCCACCGCTGTTGCTGAGGATCAGCAGGACTAGAAAGTTGGAGAATGGGAAGCCCAGCCCAGGAGAAATCAGAAAATATGGGAGCAGGTGCCTGGGAAGTGGTCTGGAGCAGCTCCATGCGACACATGGCTGCACAGAAAAGGGGAACACAAGGTGGTTGGAAAGGCCTTAAACTCCTCCTTGACATACAAAACTGGATTTTTACAAAGATCCAAGCAGTTTGGTCCCAAACTGAGGTGAACACTTCAACGTTTATTCACATGCTTTGCTTTTTTAAGAATGAAAGTTGCCCAAATTAAATCTTGCTATTACTACATATGCCCCCCCCCAAAAAAAAAGAAAAAAAGAGGGGGGAAAAAGGGCCTTTTAAAATCAGGTAAGGGGAGAAGAGACTGAAAATTATTGAATTAGTCCTCTTAGCTCCAAATGAAATGAAAATTAAAAATGAAACTTGGTTTCTAATAGCAAACAAACCAAAATCAAGCATTTCTCTCCTTCCCTGCCCTAGCCCCCACTCCATGCACCAACAACAAATGAGAAACACAGCTAGAGCCCAACACGTCATGTTGAGAGCTAGGCCTGACCCCAGGCTCTGTGGTGACCTCCCCTGTCCAGTGGGACACAGCACCAGTAGGGTTCTGTATGGCTGGTGGGGGTGGGGTGGGATGTTCAGAATCTTCCTGAGGCTCCTCACCAGCCATCTTCCTTCCCTGTGCCTCTCCCCGCAGGGTGAGGGCTCCCAGCAAGAGAGGTCCTTACTCAGTTGTGGGCTGTAAATTGTCCTTCTCTTCTCGGTTCTCTGTTCCACTCTCATCATCTTCAATCTCCCCTTCCTTCCCACTGAACTTGTCATGGGCCCACTTGGGGCTTGTACTTCTGGATTTCGGGAACATGAACCAGCCCTGACCCCGGGGAAAGGCTCCTCGGCCCCGGCCTCGACTCACCCTCTTATCACTGCCTTCACCTTCTCGGTCATCATGCAAGTAATACTTCTTGCTTTTGGGTGTATACTCTGGATCCCATTCCTCTTCCCGGTTTCTCTTTTGAAAATCATTGTTACTGTTGTTGTTATTGTTACCAGAATAGTTGCCTCTGCCCCAGCCTCTCCCTCTGGCTCGAAATTGAAAAGTTCCCTGAGCTCTGTTGCTGCCTCTTTCACTTGGACCCACAAAGTCTTTGGTCCCCAGTCTGGGTTTGTCAAAGCCTGTGGTGCTCTCTTCTCTCATCTCTGTCTCTTAGGATACTCCTCCACTTTGTAGGAGTGAGATGACTGGGAGGAGGAAGAGGACCTGGGCCGGTCTCGTGTTCTCCAATGCTTCTTCTGCTTCTTTGATCCTTTATGTGTTTTCTCAGTTAACCTTTCCCTTGAATGGCTTGAGTCTTGGGAATCCACCGATTCTCTTGATTTACCTCGTTTAAGATCTCTCTCCTTATGTTTTTTATGAAGTTCAATATCAAGGCGAAGGTCAACAGGGTCATCTTTGTATTTTCCCTCAGCCCTGTAGCCAGGTTCCCAAGGACTTTTCATTTCATCATGAGCCAAACCATATTTTCTGAACATACTGGGGGAAATGTCTATTGTCCTGTGTATCTCTGGGCTTTTCTTGTTTTTAGCTACCTCTTGTTCAGCTCCTCTCTTTAGGTATTTAGTAAAATGTTCATGCAATGTCATTCCAGAGGACCCAAAATGATGCTCTTTAACATGATGAACAATGGTCACTATATGCTGAGCAAACAATTCTGAAGGCTACGCTGAGACTGAGCTGACTGAATGTGCTGGAAAATGGAACAAAACTCCTGCTCCTTTTTGTTGCTATGAACTAGATCCTGACAAAGCTTGCGTTCCTGAGCCAATAAATCACTGGGTCGTGCAAGGTCCTCGTCGAATGAATCCATGTGTACATTAACCTGGGCCTCTCGAGTAATGGAAAATGAAGACTTTCCTGAGGAAAAGTCTCCTTTGGCTCCCAGCTTCTCCTGGCTTTCAGAGGTCTTCCTTGGGGGAGGTGATAAGCTTTTCTCTTGCACTGCCTTGTATGCAGTCACTCGGAAATTCTTTTCAGGCACAAACCCCCAGTGCCCACTTTCACTCCTCTTGGCCCCTCCTCACTCTTCTTTTTTTGGATCTCTCTGTGAAGGATTCTTCCTCCAACTCCTCTGCTTTCCTCTGCTTTTCCTTTCCTGCATACATCAGGCCCTCCCACTTGCCCGACTTCTCGTCCTCTTGGTTTTTACTTGCACCAACTATGACTTTCGACATGAATTTGGGTTCATCATCAAACTCAGATTCCTTCCTTCCTTTAGTTTTCTCCTTATCTTGATAATTCATCTCCTCCTTGTGGAAGTCTGCCATCTTCTTCTCAAAGACATCACAGAGCTTATACCTTTTGGGTGACTGACTGCTCCTAAAGGGTTTCTCACTGTCAGTCTTGGAAGCAAATGAATCAGATTTCACTTTTGCATCCACGTCAGAGAAGCTCCCTTTCTCCTTCACTTTTTTCTTTATCAGAATTTGTCTGTTTCTGCTCCTTATCTTTCCTATTCTCTGTCTTCTGGTCTTCTAGATACCTCTTAGTATAGGCTGCTTCTCCTGCAGTAACACTCTCCTCCTTCTGAGATGAGCCATAAGTGGAGCTAGTGGCTGGTGGACTCTTACCCACAGGGCTTTTTTTGGACGGACTCAAAGTCCAGAGCCATGGTCAAACTGACTTTGATGGCTCTCAGACCAGCACCACTTGGCAGAGATGAGCCCATCTGAGATGTGCTGGAAAGTGGAGGACTAGGTTTTGGCACAGGGCTAGGGTGGGGTGACTGCCGCCTCACCACCACAGACTGAAGAGGGCTCTTGAGAGCTGGGCTTCGCTCCCGGGGACTCAGGTCAGAAACTGCAGAGGCTTGTGATGCAGAACCAGTGCTGTAGGTGGTAGCATTTGGCCATGGCTTTGAACTCTCAGATGCTTTTGTATCTTGAGAGGTGCCTCCAGAGAAGGTCTGATCCTTGGCCTCATCTCCCTGGTTATCCCCAGCAGCTTGAGATGGCCGGCTATCCTTAGAAGAGGACTTGTTCTCCTTTGCAGATTTGCACTTAAAAGATTTGACTCGGCTGTGGTTGGAGGAAGAACGAGAGGATGAGGAGCGCCTTGACCGGCCAGAAGATGACTTATCCGAGTTTCTAGAATGGCTCCTGGACCTTGGTGAAGGAGACCTTCTCTTTGGGGACCGGGATCGAGACTGGCCCAGCAAGGACTATAAGCTTGCTGATAGTTCTGCCAATTGGAATGGTAGTTTCCATTGGCCCCATGGATAGAAGCCTCTGTTGCGCCCTCGGAAATAATAGGGCCTCCGATAGCCTCTGTTGTGACCTCGGAAATCTTGATTCTGATATACTCTGGGGTGATTCCTTTCTCTGTTATGAGCTGGAGAATATGATCTGGAACGAGACCTAGAACTCAGCCTGCGCTTCCTTGATCGAGAGACAGATCGGCTTCTGGATCGTGATTTTGAAAATGAACAAGAACGAGATCTTGATGCCAATCTTGAGCAAGAAGAGCGAGACCCAGACTTGGATTTGTTTGTTTTTGACATCTCTGAAGAAAGGTTCACTTTTTAATTTTACCTTGTCCGACCAAAGATTCAGTATGCACTGGATGTAGACACTGCTGGGGAAGAACACTGGCTGTGCTACTGGCTTCTCCAATTTACTAAGTCAGGATATAATTCTAGGCCTACCGCACCGACCTCACAGGGAGCCTCGCAGTGGCACAACCGGCCCGAACCTCCACCTGTCAGTATTACGTTGTTTATCTTTTTGCCATCTTGTAACTGTTGAATTATTATTTCCTAGCTCCTTGCTATTTTTAAGAGATCTTTCCTTTCCTGTTCACTAGCTGTCGGGAGCCGCTCTGAGATACCGGCCGCTTTTGGCTCCCCCGCCCATCGTGTCTGCTAAGATAGCGCCCACCTCCGGCTTCCGGGTTTTTTGTTGCTGTGCCTGGGCCCCTCCTGTTGTGATTGGTTTGTGAAATCTATATAGCTTGCTGTATCGCGAGATCCGCCATGCTTGCACGATAGGAGCCGCAGGTAGCGGACACATGTAGAGGCTTGCATCC
>PVKA01025783.1:0-32548 GCA_004027165.1 Ctenomys sociabilis
GAATTCACCAAGGTTGTTATACTGCATAATGTTGTCTTCAAATTAGTTGTTTAGATTATCGGATATAAACATTGAATCATGAGAATCAAGGGATTGATTATTAAAAAGTATAAAAAATTAATAAGAAAAATTTAAGAATTAACTGCTTTTTTTAATAGGTCAGCAGAAATCAGCAGTACAGTTATCCAAGCTAGGCTGTGTATATTTATGTCCATATACCTTTTCACTTCCTTTTTTCTCTCTTTTGTCCTTTTGCTCCATCCCTGTAGTTCCTTCCCTTTGGAGAGATTCTTTCCTTCTCACAGTATCTATTGTACCTTTCAGATCCCATTTATTCTTTCAGGTTCTCACATTAGTGTTTGCACACGTGGGTCTGACTTATTTCACTTACCAGGACAGTCCCTAGTTGCATCCATTTAATGACAAAAGCCTTAATTTATTTTTTTAAAGTCGAGTAATAATCCACTGTGTAAAAATGCCACATCTTTTTTTATCCATTCCTCAGCTGATGGGCATTTGGGTTGTTTCCAAGATTTAGCTATGACAAATTGCACTGCTATAAACATGGGTGCACATATATCACTGAGGTATGATTTCAGTTCTTTGGAAAAATACCCAGGAAGGGCATAGATGGCTTGAATGGGATCTCCAGTTTTAGTTTTTAAAGAAATCTCCACACTGATTTCCATAATGACTGGACCAGTCTGCACTCCCATCCACAGTGCGGAAGGGTTCCTCTTGCTTCACAGCCTCTCCAGCATTTCTTATTGACTGATTTCTTGATGTTAGCCATTCCTTCTGGGGTGAGATGGAATCTGAGTGTTGCTTTAATTTGCATTTTTGAATGATCAATGATGTTGAACACTTTTTCATACATTTAGTTGCCACTTATATTTCTTCCTCTGAGAAGTGTATATTCATCTCTGATGCCCATTTTGGATTGGGTCTTTGAATTTGGGGGGCTTGATGTATTTTTAATTCCTTATATGTTCTAGATAGAAGAGCTTTGTTGGAGGGACAGTCAGATATAATTTTTTTCCCAGTTTGTGGATTTTCTTTTTACTCTGTTGGAGATTTGCTTGGAAGTGCAGGAACTTTTCAAAAGGATGAGATTCTAGTGGTTGAGTCTTTGAAGTATTTTCCATCTAGTCTGGTTTTTGTTCACCAAATCTTTACCTACCCCTATGTCTTTAAGATTTCTACCTTCATTTTCCTCCAGAAGGTTTAGTGTTTCTGTTTTAATATTTAAATCTCTGATCACTGTAGCTTTGGGCATGGTGATAGGCATGGGACTAGTTTTAGCCTTTGGCATGTGGAAGTTATTAAAGATGCTATCTTTCTTCCAGTGAGCATGTTAGGCTCCTTTATCAAAGATAAGGTGGTTGAATGTGTTTTACAGTTGTGTCCGCATCTTCTAATCTGTTTCCTTGATTCTCAGGTCTAACTCTATGCTGATTCTATCACAATAGCATCATAGTACAATTTCAGGCCAGGGATTGTGATACCACCTGCATTTCCTTTGTTTTCCAGGATTGCTTTTGATATTCTGGGTCTCTTCTGGTTCAAAATGAATTTGAGGAAAGTTTTCTCTAGCTCTGTGACATATATGAAGGACATTTTAGTTAGGATTGCATTGACTCTATATAATAAATTTGGGAATATGGCCATTTTCAAAATGTTAGTTCTTCCTATCCAGGAGCATGAAATACTTTTTTATTTTCTCAAATTCTCTTTGGTCACTTTTCTGAGAATTTTTTTTCTGAGATGATTTCTTCTATGGCCTGATGTAGATGTTTCTTTACTTCAGTTGTTATCATTTCAGAAATTTCAGGTTTGTGACTACCTAGTTCTTCTATGTCCTTTTCTCCTTGACTTGTTTGGGTGAGCTGGAGGTCTGAGATTGCCTTTTGTTCCTTCATTTTAATATTTTTGAAGTTCCCAGTGTTCACATGTGCTCAGGAATGTGTGAGGGGTCATGGGTCAACAAGACTCCTGTGACAGTAGGGGAGCAGGGTAGGTTGACTAAAGCTCCTACTGTCCAGTTCTCAGCTTGGCTTCTTCTATGGTGGGGGAGGGGGCAAGCTTCAGTTCAGGAAGGCTCCATTGATGGGAGGGGGAATCTCCAGAAGTCTTTCACAATGGTGGGGGTCAGTTTAGGGCTCACCAAAGCTCAAGCAATGGTGGGCATTGGACTCAGCCCAGCAAGTCGATTATTAAGGTAGCGAGAGCAGGTCATGGCTCACCAGGGCTCTGTAGCTGTTCAGGGCTCAGTCTGCTTCTGAGAGGCCAAACTCAGCTCAGCAATGCTCCAGTAGCCATAGAGGGGGCAGGATAGGTCTTACCAGGTCCCTGTAACTATTTAGGGTCAGTAGCATTTTTCTTTATTTTTTTAATTTTATTTCTTTTAATCTCCCATTCCCTACCACTCCATCTTTACTTGTATTTTAAAATTAATTTTTAGCATTTATTTAATTCTCTGCTGTTATTTTTGAATTATTTCATAATTTTAATCATAGGATAGTTGCAGTTAGTAGACATTTACAGTATGCCAGTGGTTGGTTTGTCTTTATAAATTTATTATAATTTTAGATCTCTCTTCTGCAGTAAAGGGTGGTAAAGTGATTGCTTTCGTTAGTTTTTAGGTTAATATCCGGTTTATCTTCAATTATTCTTGAAATTCTGTTGTTATTACAAGGGGCCATAGTTGTTGCTATTCATTTGTTTTTACCTATATGTGATTAGTCTTTTTGTCATCAATATAATATAATGGTTCATTTTAGAAGAACTGACTTCTGGGTAAATTATACTGCATCCTCATCACCAAAATTAATTGGATCATGGGGCAGAGGCTAAAGGCTATACTTAGTTATGCCAAGAGTGCATCGCTGAAAGTAGACATTAACATGATCTTTGTATAAACAATAAGATCTTTCCTCTATAGTCAATCCATAAACTTCAGTACACATAAAAGGAGTGCAATACCCATGGGAAGACAAGGCAACAGACAGTCTCTAAAAACTCATGTGAAACCTCATTCATGGGCAGTTGATAGAAAGGAAATGAAAAACCAAGCAGCTAAATTTTAAGAAATGATCCAAGAGACCAAAAAAAAAAAAGAATAAGGTTCATAGCAAGCTCAGAGATGATATAAGTAAACACATAATATATTTAAATAAAATGATCAGTGATCTTATAAGAAACACTAATAAAAAGCTAGCTGAGTTAAACAAAATGACATAAAACACAAATGACCAGTTTGTAAAAGAATTAGTCTGAAATGACAACAAATAGAAATCCAAGTGCTTAAAAATTATAGTAAAATTTTAAAAACTAAAGTATTGATTAGCCTAAAGAGAATGTCAGAACCAGAAGATAAAACTGAAGCAGGGGCCATATAATTAGAGATTCCTTAAAAACAAGATAAAACTGGATCCAGCAGCTGGTAGATAGCATGAAAAAGACTAATCTGAGATTAATTGGAATTAAAGAAAACTCAGAAGATAGCATGAATGGCATGAAAGACTGCTCACAGAAATAATAACAGAAAAAATTCCCAATATGGGAAAATAATTTAAGATAGAGATAAATGAGTCATATGGGAACCCAAATAGCTATGATCAGAAAACAGTTTCTCTACAACATATGTAATCAAAACCCAGGAAATCAAACACAAGGAAACAATATTAAAGCTTGTAGGGAAAGGGAACAAATCACTTATAAAAGTAAACACAACAGAATTACAGAAAACTTTTCAACATAAACCTTAAAGGCCCTCAGGGCTTATGGTGAAGTATTTCAAACCCTAAAAGAGAACAGATTCTATGGTGTATGCAAGACGCATATTCAACCACAACAGAAACTTGCACATTAAAAATAAAGGCATGGAAAACATTATTCTGTGAAATGGGAACCCCATAAATGCAGGTGCTGTAGTCAGCACATGGAACTTTCCCCCTAATAGACCATGACCAGCTAACAAATCAGGTTTAAGTAAATGTGAAAGAATTGGATTATATCATGTATATTATCAGATGATAGCTCAATGAAGTTAGAAATCAACAAAGGAAAACAGAAATTATGCAATTGCTTGCAACTGACTTTAGCTAAACTAACAACTATACATTTAGCTGAACCATGGGTGACAGACAAAATCAAGGAGAAAGAAGCAGTTTCTAGAACTAAACATTTTTGCTAGCTCAACACATCAGAATATATAAGACACAATGAAAGCAGCACTGTGGATTGCAAAAGAAACCACAAGCACATTAAATTACTACGTAATGAATCAGTGGGGAGAGAAGATGTGAAAGGATAAATTAGATAGTTCCTGGAGTGAAATGATAGTAACACTACAGTGTACAAGAATGCATGGACACACTGAAAGCAGCCCAGAAGTCTATAGCTGTGCATGCCTACAGCACACACAAAAAAGAGTGAGACCCAATAAATGACCTAATGGGGCACCTCAGTGTCCTAGTGCAAACCAAATTTAAAGCTTATACAAGAAATGAAATTACAACGATCAGATTGGAAATTAATAAAATTGAGACTAAAAAGGTGAAAAGAATCAATAAATGAAAAATCTGATTCTTCAAAATAAAATAAAGATGTAACTTGTCCGCTTTTACTGCACTAGGAATCAGTATAATTAGAAATGAAGAATGCAAAATCACAGTGGAGCCTGCCAGAAGACTGTTAATAACTACTTGAAAAACTTGTACTCCAATAAATTAGAGAATCCTGAAAAAAATAGGTAGTTTTAGAGAAATGTGAACTGGAAAAACTGAAGCAAGGAGGTGCAGAAACCCAAATAAGGCAATAACAGGCAACAAAATTGAATCAGTCATAAAAGAAAAAACTACCAGCTAAGAAAAGGATGGAAGCTGATGAATTTACCAATGAATTCTACAAGAATGCCAAGGAAGATCTAATACCAATACTGCAAGACACTCTTTAGTGATGTATAAAGGAAAGAAAGTCATTTCTGGAATCCAGCCTTATACTGATTTCAAAACCAAAAAGGACCCAACTAAAGCAAAACAAAACAACAAAAAGAAAACTATCATGCCATCTCTCTGATAAACTTGATAAAAAAATTCTCAGAAAGATATTAGCAAACAGAATGCAACAGATTATCAAAAAGATGATATATTCAGCTTGATCCTAGGGATGCAAGTACGATGTAGTATGTATAAGTTAAGAAATATACAGATAGGCAGAATCATGAACAAAAGTCATGTAATCATTTCAGTAGATGTGCAAAACACCTTAGACAAAAATCCAACATCCAAAGGATGTTAGTAATGTTCAGTGGTATTGTCGCTCTACATCACTTCATTTTTCTTTTAGCTTTTTTTTTTTGTACTTTTTATTATTATTTTTAAAGAATACAAAATAGTGATAGAGGAAAACAGCATTATACATGATACAGGATTTCACTAATCAAAGTAATAGGAATCCAGCACTGGTTGCTGTATTATATGATGCTATGTGCAAATTAGTTTTTCAGATTACCAGATATAAATGTATACGTTTTATTTTTTTTTTTAAAACAATAACTAAGAAGTTATAAGAAATTCAAGAGAGGGGGCCAGAGAGATGGCTCAGTGGAATAAGTGCTTCCTTGGCAAGCACAAAGACCTGAGTTCAATCCCCTGTACGGCCAAAAACAAAGCAAAAAATGAAAACAAAAAAATACAAAGAAATTCAAGAGAGGAAAAAAAATCAGTAAAAACAAAAATGGTAAGCATTAATGGCTCCTTTCTTTTTTTATAGTATATAATTAGAATTCTCAAGGTAGAAAGGAGTAGGCAATAAATATTTAAAGATTTAAATTTTCTGAATTTAGTTCAGCTTATAATACCACATTTTCAGGAAAAGTAAACCTTTTGCACAAGAAATTTAAATAAAATCATACAAAGCTACACAAAAATGAAATTGTCCAAAACAGTATAAAGAAAAAAATGGTTAAAGCATGTACATAAAAAATATTAGTTATGGAAGAACAAAATTGAATAGCATCTTATACAACATTAGAAAGAAAAAAAAAGAAGGACCAAGTGTGAAAGAAACTAGACTAAAGGACTGAAAGAAAAAAAAATCTATCCTCTTTGAATTTTATACTTAGCAAACATACCCTTGAAAACTAAAAGTAATATATTTTTTTCATATATATGTGTGTGTATGCATGTATAAAGGACAGAGAAGAAGTAATATAAAGGCAACAGAAAATAGAAATATAGTTTTTAAAGTTTCTAATACTAGGAGAAGATATACAATGTCTTTTAGACAAATTGTAATTCAAAGATATAGTATAAATCTTAAAAAATTAAGATTAAGCATTATTCAGAAAATTAAATACTGTAGGAGACACTTCCTGTCCTCATCTCAGTCCAAGAAACCGATATTTGTAATCCCAAAGTTGCGTTATTGGAATCCCATCAAGCTGATTCCAACCTACCACTTTCCATGCAACCCACGGCGAAAATGAGGACGCTAAATTATATTTTTAATCATCGGGGAGTTGAGGGGCTCTAAGTCCTGCCATGATGGCTTTCTAGAACCAAGAGGGCGACCCAAGGCCTCACCTGGTTTTTGTTCAGTCGGGGAGTGGCTTGAGGAGGATTAACTGAGAATTGTGGGAAGTAGGTGACTACTGTGAGCTGAGCTGGGTGGGTGGCCTACATTTATCTCTGCCATATGCAGAGAGGATCTGCAGAGAGGGTAATCTGCATTATATAGTATTTAATGTTTTGGAAAGTCTAGGGCTTCAGTTTTGATGTAGTCTTTCAAGCCCCAGGAAGTCATAGCCTCTATCTCGAGGCTTGATTCCAGCTGGCAGCATGGAGCATTAGCTCTACCATCCTGTCTCCACCTGGTTCACGTTAAGGAGCAGCAGGCTTACCAGGGAAACACACATGCCACCTTCAAAGACTATTACCAGCACTTCAGCTAAACCAGTACACATTGCTTAAGGCCAATTGAAGGATAAACAGAAGTCCTAGCCAGCTCTGTACATAACAATACGAGGAAACAGGATCAGACTCAGTCAAAATGGAGACAGTCGCTCTTCTTTCAAGGAGAGCTGCTCAGGTGGTCCCCCACAAAATACTAGATAATATTTAAAGGAAAACTCATTAGAATGATGGCAGATTTCTCTTCACAAACCATCAAGGCAAGAAGAGCATGGAGCAAAGTACTTCAGATCTTGCAAGAAAACAAATTCCAATCCAGATGATATGCCCTGCAAAACTCTCTTTCAAGTATAATGGAGAAGTAAAATACTTCCATGACAAAGAACAACAAAAGAATTTCATGATGACAAAGCCCAGCCTACACAGACTTCTAAATGGTGTTCTAGAGAGGGAGCAAAATGATCACAACCCCATGAATGAGAATGGAAAGAACCCACCAAATAGGGCAAACAACTAAACACAGGAGAATAAGAGGTATACAATAGTAGTCTTTACTCTACAAATGGACTTCTCTTGCACCCTATGGGTCATGATTCCATATGGGACTATAGGGTGGATTTCAAGGAAATAGCTGTAGCTCAGTCCCACAAATGACACCTGGCCACCAGTAAGTGTCATGGTTATTCCTTTTCCTCTTCTTCCTCTTCTTCCTCTTCTCTTCCTCCTCTTCTTCCTTCTCTTTCTCCTCCTCCTCCTTCTTGTTCTTGTTCTTCTTATTCTTGTTCTTCTTCTTGTTCTTGTTCTTCTTCTTGTTCTTGTCCTTCTTGTTCTTGTTCTTGTTCTTGTTCTTCTTCTTTTGGGGGGGCATAACTGGGGATTGAACTCAGTCCCTTGTGCTTGCCAGGGATGTGCTTATTGCACTGAACCATCTCCCAGGCCCCTTAAATTAAAATTACCTTACTATGGACCAAGCTTCCACCACTGAAGTTCTGAGCCACAAAGCACATCTAAATCACAGCAAGGCCCTTCCAGCCTTTGTCTGAGAAGCCATGACAGTGTTGTAGTTGGTGTTGACCTTAGCTCTGGAATGCCTCCACAGAACCTCATGTGTTTGGAGGAGGTATGGCTTGAGGAAGGTGAATGGGTCACAGGAGCTCTGTCCTCACAGTGATTGATCCAGTAAGGGGCTTGTGGCTGTGTGCTATTAGGAGACGAGGGCTGGCAGAGGAGGAACTCCTGGGGTGTTCCTGGAAGGGAATCCGTCCTGCCCTGGCTTCTCCCTTCCCTCCCTGCTTCTAGGACTCCATGTTGTGGGCTACTTTCCTTATCCAGAAGTAAATCACCACAGGTACATTAAATATCCTCCTTAGTAGCTGCAGATTTTCTAATTTCTACTTTTAGCATTGTTATTGTGATGTCAGGCATCTAGCACTAAAAATAAGCATTAGGGCTTTTTATCATGTCTCTTATGAGAAAAGTCAGCTCCTCTCCGCTGACTTTTTGTCTTTCTGTGCTTTACTTTGTGCATTTGTTTTTTTCAGTTCCTCCACTACATGATTTTTGTCTTATGCTGTCTTGATGTGTTGAAACATCCATCTTTTGAGTTTTTTATTTCAGCCATTGTTGTTTTCAGGTCTCCAGTAGTATCTGAATCTTTATTACCATTTTATTTTTTTTTTCCCTATACTTTGTTTTTTTTAGGTACCAGGAATGAAACTCAGGACCTTGTGCTTGTCAAGCAGGTGCTGTACTGCTGAGCTATATCCCCAGCCCTATTTTTAAAAGAGAACACAAATTAGAATTAAGACAGAAAAAATTACAAGTGATACAGAACTTCACTTAAGAAAATAATATGAATTTCACAGTATTTCTTGTAATACATAGTATTATCTCTCAACTAGTTATTCATATTAGCAGATAAATGCATGTAAATTTGGAAGAATAAAGAAAAAAAAGGAAGAAATGTATAGGAAATTAAGAAGAAAAAAGTAGAAATAGTTGAAAAAATGAGACAAAACAAATTGAATATTATCTGCTCCTTGCCGTAGATCAGCAAAACTGCACAGTACAGTTGTCCAAGCCATTCTGCTTGCATGCATAGGTAAATCTTTTTCTCCCACTCCTTCTCCTGACCTTCTCTTAAACTTAGTAACTCTTTCCTTTTGAATAAATTCATTCCCTTTTCCCAGTATGTACTGTACCCTTAAGATTCCAATTTTCACTTTCAGGTTCTCACACTGAGGCAATATGACTTTTGCACAAGTGGGCCAGATTTATTTCACTTAAGAGCATGTTCTCTAGCTGCATCCATCTACTAACAAGAGATTCAAATTTATCCTGTTTTATACTGAGTAATACTCCATTGTGTAAAAATACTACAAAATTGAAATACTCAGGAATAAATCTTACAAAGGATGTAAAAGATTTATACAGTGAAAATTATGGTCCTCTGAAAAGGAGGTAGAAGAGGGTTTGAGAAAATGGAAAAATATGCTTCTGGATAGGAAAAACCAACACTGTGGAAATGACCATATTTCAAAAATTGTTATACAGATTAAATGCAATCTCAATTAAAATACCATTAGTATATCTTGTGGAGCTAGAGAAAACTGTTCTCAAATTCATTTGGAACCAGAAGAGACCCAGAATATCAAAAGCAATTTGGGTAGAGAAAGAAAAGGCAGATGATATCACAATCCATGACCTGAAATAATACTAAAGATACTGTGGTAAAATCAGCATGGTACAGGCATGGTGATGGACCTGAAGATCAGTGGGACAGACTAGAGCATGCAGACACAACTGCAAACACATTCAGCTACCCTGTCTTCTGTAAAGGGGCCAAACATGCTCACTAGAAGAAAGATATCCTCTTTAATAAATGTTGCTGTCCACATGCCAAAGGCTAAACCTAGACCCATGCCTATCACTATGACAAAGCTACAGTGAAAATGGATCAAAGATTTAAATATTAAAACAGAAACACTAAATCAGGGGCTGGGAGATAGCTCAGTAGAACAAGTGCTTGCCTGGCAAGTGCAAGATCCTGAGTTCAATCCCCAGTTCTGTGAAAAAAAAAAAAAAAAAACACACTAAATCTTCTGAAGGAAAATGTAGGTAGAACTCTTAAAGATGTAGGAGTAGGTAGAGATTTCATGAAGAAAAACCAAACTCCATGGGGAATACTTCAAAGAATCAACAACTGGGATCTCATCTTTTTGAAAAGTTTCTGTACTTCCAAGCAAATCTGCAACAGAGTAAAAAGAAAACCCACAAACTGGGAAAAAATAAGATCAACTCTCCCTCCAACAAAGGCCTTCTATCTAGAACATATAAAAATTTTTTTAAAAAACCCATCAAGCCCCTATATTCAAAGATTCAATCCAAAATGAGTATTAGATATGAATATATACTTCTCAGAGGAAGAAATACAAATGGCAACTAAATGTATGAAAAAATGTTCAACATTATTGGTCATTTGAGAAATGCAAATTAAAACAACTCTGAGATCTCACCCCAGAATGAATGGCTAACATCAGGAAGTCAGCCAATAACAAATGCTGGAGGGGCTGTGGAGAAAAAGCATTTCTACACTCTGAGTGGAAGTGCAAACTGGTACAACCATTATGGAAATCAGTGTCGAGATTCCTTCAAAAGCTAGGGTGGGGAGATAGTTCAGTTGAATAAGTGCTTCACTGGCAAGCACAAGGGCCTGAGTTCAACCCCTGGCTACACACACACACACACACACACACACACATACACACACACACACACACTGAGCTAGGGTTGAAGATCTCATTCAAGCCAGCTATTTCCCTCCTGGGTACTTTTCCAAAAGAACTGAAAACCTCATACCATAGCAATGTATGTGCACCCATGTTTATAACATTACAATTTGTCATAGCTTAATCCATCCTCAAAACAAGGCAGATGCTCATCAACTGAGGAATGGATAAAGAAGTTGTGGTATTTTTATTATCATCCCCCTACCCTAAAAGAACGTCTTGTCTTGGCCCTCCCTCCCTCTCCCTCCTTGTTTTGTGGCTGCCCTGAGGTGAGGACCCTTCTCCACACTCTCCAACCACCTTGCTACTCTGCCTCACCACACACCTAAGAGGAAGGAGACCAAGCCATCACAGAAGCTCTAAAACTAGGAGCTGAAATATACCTTCCCTCTTTTATAACTGTTCTCTCAGATGTTTCATCACAGCAAGAGAAAGGTGACTAACACAAAATACCTGTTATAATCCCAGTGGCTTTTCTTTTCTTTGCAAAATTAAAAAACAATCCATGCTAAAATTCATATTGAATTTTAAAACAATCTAGGGAAAAAAGAGACATTTCAGAGATTTCAGATTTCCTACTTGCAAAACTTATTACAGGTTCACAATAAGACAATGGGATACTAGAATAAGGACAGACTTATAGATGAGGACAGTAGGAAACAGAACCTAGAAATAAGCCCTCACACCTGTGATCAAATGTGGCAACAAGGGGCCAACACCCTTCCACAAAGGAAGAGCTGACAGATGCTTCTGGGCAAAATGGGAAGTGGGACAATTCCCTTCCAATGCTGTAAACACAGTTTAACTCATAATAAAGAAAGGCCCAGTTATAACAGTTAACATCATAAGATTCTTAAGAGAAAGGGCTCATTGTACCAGATTGCCATGATATTTTGGATATAATGCCAAAAACATTTATTTGTACTTCAATAAAATAAAAATTAAAAAAAAATTGAAAAAAACCCCCAAAACATGGATAAGTGTAAGAAAAGATAAGTTGGACTACATAAAATTAAACATTTTTGTGCATGAATGGACATACATAGCAGATTAAAAACCATCCTACAGAACAGGAAATATTTTAATATAACAAGGGATTAAAATTCAGAGTATATAAAGAATTCTATAGAACACAAACAATAACATAACATGACATGCACGGACTAAATCACCTGTTGAAGTTCATGTCTCTGTATGTAGTTAAGTGTTGGACACAAATAAGCCCATAATTCTTCTCAGTGTTTTCTCACTTAGTGCCAGTTGTTTCACCCAATTCCTAAGAAAAAGTACAGGCACCACTTTAGACTTCCCACTCACTCAGGCACTGTTCATTAACAGATCCAATGGACTTTACTTTCATGCATCAAAAAGTTCCCACTTGCCTGATGTCTGCTCCGAGGCTTGGGTTGAGCAAGCATTTTTAATCTCTGAGAATCTTAACAAAGCCCAACAATCCTGATGAGATTGTTTCCCTCTCCCCAGGATCTAATGGCCCTCTCATAATGAGACAATAGTAGAGACTTTTAAGCAAAGAAAAGTAGTGAAATGTTTAGTCTGAAATGACCCTGGAAGGCATTGTGAGATTGCACAACAGCGTGTTTGTACTGTACACTCGCTGACTTGTACACTTCAAATGATTAAGATAGGAAATTGTATGCTATGTGATTTTACCATAGTTAGAGAATGTTTTGTGAAAGGGACTGGGACCAGGAAACAAGGATGGGGAAAGGGGAGGGAAAGGGATTAGGGAAAGAATTAAGAGGTGCTATGTACGCTGCCAACTCCCCACAAGGACTGTAATTGATACGTGCTGTGTACATATGTCAACAAAAAGTTCAAGAAGCAAATAGTGCATTCCAGAGCACCGCCATGAACTGAGGAGGAGCCAGCTGAAGCAAGTGTCTCTCACAGGAAGTACGTTTCAGTCCAACAAGTTTGTAGCTGCGCTGCCTAGCCGGTGGTTTCCGTTATGAGCCTTCTAGTTTCTGAATGGCCACAGGAACCTGGTTCTGAGCTCAAACTATTCACATGAGGAAGACGATATTTGAAACATCAGAGTGCTTACTTATATGTATTATAGATGTTTTAAAACAGCTGTCAAAATAGCTGTTCAGTGGACTGCATCAGGAATGCTGTTGTTTGGAGAACTGATGTGTAAGCAGGAACTGTTGCTCTATGCATTGTAGGGGAGCGATCCACATATCAAAGAATGTAGTGTTTGTAGTCAGAGAAAATAGTTATGATCCTGTTAAAATGGAAATTGATACAGACTTCTTGTCTTAGTTGCTTTTCATTGCCAGAACAAAATACCTGTGTCTTTTTACTGTTTGCTGGGACAAAATACCAGACACCCAAAATGAAGGAAGGAAAGGTTTATTTAGCTCACAGTTTGTGGACGTTTCGGTTCATACTCTGCCAGCTCCAATGCAAACAACAGTGGTCCGAAGACTGGGACTTCTCCAAGGAAGTGGGACAGGGCAGCCAGGAAACCTTCTTCAACTCCTTTGTATGTACCTTTCGTGCTGTGTCACTCTGGGGTTGCCCATGGCCCTATGGTGGAGCCAATTGCACCTCAGGGCATGTCTAATAGTGCCCCAGGGTAGACCCAATCATCCCCCAGCTTGGGCCCTGCCCACCTGCAGGGAGGGGTCCCCATGCCCCAAACTGCCCAACCTGATTCAGCCAAGTTGACACAATGTATCACAACCTGACACCCAAAATTAAGAAAGGAAAGGAAATTAGCTCACAGTTAGTGGAGGTTTCAGTCCATATTTGGCTGGCTCCAAGGCAGTTGGCACACGGCAGATGGTGGCTGTTCATGGCAGTGGAAAACAGTAAAGAAGAAGAGAGAGGAGCAGAGAAGCAAGAGAAGTAGTGAGCATGCCTCTTTCCTGTACTTAAATTGCATTCAGACTATCTACCCTAGGCTGGGTGTAGCACTCATGTGCATAATCCCAGAATTAGATCATGAGTTAATTGTACACTCCAGAAGCTGCCCCATTGACTACATGAAGCTTTGCAGGCACATCTCGGTACAAACTATGACACACCTGGGATGGCCAGTGGTACTGTTTGAAACGAGGGATTCAAATGTTTGGTGTAACTTGTATTGTGGCTTCCACGCTGGGGCAGGCAAAGTTATATGTGGATCCTAGTGAACAATTCAGATATTCCTGTGCTTTCCAGAGAAGGTAAGAGAATATGTAAACAGAAAGCTACGGGGACCCCGTGTAAATAAGGCTACTGAAGACTCAGTCCTCTGAGAATGGCTACATGGATCAAACTAACTTTGTGATTAAGTTAATGAGGAAAATGGCTGTAGGAAGGTAAGATAAATGTGGAATAGGTGATAAGAAAAGAAAACTATGATTCCTTTGGCTTAGAGTTTATGGTAAGTGCTGTGTGGAAAAATGTCAACAGTGTCAAGTTGTTAGACAGTTGTCAACAGTGTCAATTTTTCAACTGTATTCTGCGCAACAGTGCTATCTTATGAGTTGCAGTGGTAGTAACTAATATTTTGGGTACATTTGGAAGTGTGATTGAATTGGTATTAGTGTATAATGATTTGGGAGTTTATAGGATTTTGTTTGATTTTTGCCTGCATAATTGAGAGTCAGAGCTAAAAGAGATTAACTCTGTTGGGTATTGTTTGTTTTCTAGGCCTAATATCTGTTTGTCTTCCAGATATTTTTAGTTTTCTGTATTTTTCCTTTATTTTTTTTCCCATATAAATACATAAATTTTTATGTTGTGGCCGGGCGTGGTGGCGCATGCCTGTAATCCCAGCACTTGGGAGGCTGAGGCAGGAGGATTGTTGTGAGTTCAAGACCAGCTTGAGCTACAAAGTGAGCTTAAGGCCATCCTGAACTGCATAGTGAGACCCTATCTCAAAAAGACATAAAAAAAAAAATTTATGTTGTGATATACATCAATCACACAGATCTTCTTTGTTTTAAGCAGCTTCTGACTCTGTAGCTCACGGGGTCTCCTAGTTGTGATCTGATTCCCTCACTGTCCCCAGAGCTGGGCTTATGGGTAGGTGACACTGTGCCTTGCTGAAGACTGTATGCAGAAAGGAGAAAGCATTAGCAATTGATGATTCTTCTCTGGTGGTTAGAACAGCAAAGAGCTCTGGTTGTGCTTTGGAGCTTTGTGAAAGACATTACGTAATGGGTTGGTCTCAGTCACTACATGAGAAGAGACCCGGAGACAAATGTCTTGACCAGGCATTGGATGGTAGATCTTCAGATAGAAAAGGAAGGTGAATGAAAAGGCACAGGGTACAGCCAGGCAGACTTGGTCTTGTTTTAGCAGTTGGAAAAGCATAGTCTGGGGAAGACCACCTTGTCCTTGGCTTAGTGACCCTCCAAATAGAGCTGGTGATTCTGATGAATTCACTCCTCTCAAGCCTTTCCTCTGACCTCTATAGTGAGCAACAAGAGAAGACATTAATGCATGATGAAAGGAAAATATCCTCTGTGGCTTCAGTAGACACAAAACACAGATCTGAGAGGTCCTGAGAAGATGATCAGTAAGAGAATGGGCTGGAAGGAATGAGAGGCCTGTGGCACGGAGGTAGAGCCAGTTGGGGTGAGAGGAACACCTCCAGCCATGCATCTCTCTACTGGTATTTATTTAAAAGTTAACATGCATGCCTCAAAACGATCTTTCCATTTCCACATCATCAATACTGCTAGCTCCATATTAGTTTCCAGTGGCTGCCAAAATAGGAAGAAACAAGAAGGAAAAAAGAACAGATTCCACATTTTGTAGTATTAAAAAACCAGAAGATTATTTTAACACATGTTCAGAATGTAGAAGTCCAACATTAAGTTGGCAGCAGGTTTATAGTCTTCAAAAGCTTTATGGATTGGCTTCCAGATGCCACCTCCTTCCTGCACCCACAGTGGGGTCTTCTCTGTATGTATGAATCACTCCTGGCTATCTGTGTGGCCAAAAGTCCTCTTCTTGTGAGAACACCGACCACACTAGATTCTGGCTACCCTAAAAGCCATGGTTGGACTAACTCATCTGTATGTAGTCAAGTGCTGGACACAAATTAGCTCATAATCCTTCTTAGTGTTCTCTGACTTGCCAGTTATTTCACCCAATTCCTAAGAAAAAGTACACACACCACTTCAGACTTCCCACTCACTCAGGCGCTGTTCATCAGCAGATCCAATGGACTTTACTTTTGGAATACATCAAAACGTTCCCACTTGCCTGATATCTACTCCAAGGCTCTGGTTCAACAAGCACTTTTAATCTCCAAGGGTCTTAACAAAGCCCAGCAGTCCTGATAAGATTGTTCCCCTCTCCCCAGCATCTAATGACTCCCTCACCGTGCCTTCCAGGGTCATTTCAAACTAAGATTACACTACTGTTCTTTCCTTAAAATTCTCCATTGGATTGTGTCATTGCATTGATAGTAAGATGTAAATTTCGTACCTCACATCTTCCTCCAACCACCTCTTCCTCTTTTTTCTTGAGGAGTGGTGAGCACTCTAAATGTAAATGCAGAATCTTCTCAGATTTTTTCTGCTCTGGTCAGTATGAAATGCTACAGCAAGATTTTCTAGGGAAGATGAAAAAAAATTTTTTTTTAAAATGTATTTGATTGTTACAGGGTCTCACTGCGCATCTTGGATTCATAGTGACCCTCCTGTTTTTCAGCCTCTTCAGCTCTGGGATTACAGGCATGTACCCCTACACCCAAACTCTGTGGCCTGCTTAGTCCACTCTGGGGTGGGGCTGGTGCTGCATGTGGGGCCAGGGATTGAAATGCAGTCCCTGCGCTTGCCTCAGCTTGCCTAAGCAGGAGCTTTATTGTGCTGATCTATCTCACTGGGGAGGATGAATATTGATGGTGTGGCTAAACTTTCCCTGTGGTGAGTAAATTGGCTTTGAGTCCCTCTTATCTAAGGTGGAGATCATGTAATTGGAGATCAAGAAAGAGTAATTCTTGCAATTTCACGATATAATTATAAAGTAAATGCATTTATCTCTGATACCTAATGTGAGCCTGTATCTTCCTAAGAATTCTGGCTGTATGATTATTGTGCTGCTCTGCATAATTACTTTATGATTGACTTCCTATGAAGGTAGATTCCTCTCACATCCTCTAACATCCACCACAGCCCAGAGTTGTGAATACAGGAAACACTTATTAAACTTTCATTAAACATATCCTATTAAACATGTGACAGCACTGCATTAGACTATATGCTATGTTAAATAACTTAAAATTGTTGAGCTACATTATGTCAAACATACATTATATAAATGATAGTTTATATGCCTATAATATAAAATGTATGACATCCAGCTAAAAATCAGTACAATGAAATACACTAAAACATACTATAGGTAAAGAAATAAGCCAAATTTTATTAGCAAATTTTATACTTTACTTTCATAATATATGAAAAAGGTCCCATTTGTTGGGGGTTCAATTCTTGGAGTGCCATGCTGGGCCCAACCCTGGGGCATGCTGAGATGGTATCTGAGACTGGGTGTGGTGGTGCATGACTGTAATCCCAGTGCTTGGGAGGCTGAAAACAGGAGGATCACTATAAGTCCAATCTGTGAGACCTTGTAGACCCTGTCCTAAATACATTTTAAAAAAGATCCCCTTGCCTGATCAATATCTATGTATGTTTTTGAAAAAAATTTGGTGTTAGCATAAAAGAAGCCTGTCGACTCTCTTTGCCTCCCACTGAACCAAATCCAGTGGACATTAATAAGAGGTCAGTCCTGCCAGTAATCTGACAACAGTGGCTTCAGAAACATGTGCACTCCTTACTTTCAGAACCAGATTCTATGATGTACTACATGGCAGTTGAGTTTCTTAATCAAGTGCCATTGAAATAAGAGGTCATCCTAGATTACTCAGGTGGTCTGTTCCCTTCAATGTGCAAAGAGAAGGCAGAAGAGTGGGTAACAGGGTAGTGGGCTGGGATGAAAGAATGAACTGGCCACACTGGCTCTGAAGATTGAAAGGACCAAGCACTGTGAGGAAGAAAATGGGATTCTTCCCTGGAGCCTGCAGAAGGGAACTCAGCCCTGGCCTGTGGATTCAACCCCATGAGAACCATTTCAGACTTCTGAGATGTGACGCTGTATGGAGATAAATCACGTTGCTTTAACTTATGAGTGCGTGATAAAAAAATGTCTCATAGCAGCAATAGGGAAACCAAAACATTTCCCACAGATTTATTTCCCATTCTCCTCTGGACCCTCATAGGCTAGATCCTATTTATAAAGTGCAATAACATTTTTTTTGTCGGAACCAGGGATTGAACTCAGTCCCCTGTGATTGCCAGGGAAGTGCTTATTCCACTGAGCCATCTCACTGGCCCAATAACAATTGCTAACACATTACGTGTTGTTCTCTTTAAAGTAGTTGTTCAGGGCACAAGACATAGGCATAAGCCTCTCCAATCAATATTAGCACAAACTTTCCCCTTTAATGAACTGAGAGATACTAAACAGCATGACTGACTTACTTTCTTTCCCCTTTCCCTACTGTCCTTTTCCCTTTCACCCATCTTTTTTTTTCCATAATGTTATTGAGAAACAAATAGCAATGAGACAGTTTCAGATCAAATTGGTAGGACAGTTTCAATAATTAGCACATTGCATACTGCCTTCCTAGTGGTTATTTGTTGTACAAGATGCAGGCATGATATCCTATTTACAAACACTATTAGAACAAACCCTCTTGAATAAAATTATTATGGATATTAAAACAAAGCAACTAATCAACCTCTTCCTTTCTAAAATGAAAACTCCCAAAATGCATTTCAGTGAAAGTTTATTAAGCCCATATTAAATGGGATGGAGCGAAGAAATGCCCCTCTCTCTGCACGTACAATACACAACCCTCATCCAAGATTAGAGCCTTGGTGTTGCTCCTCCGCTGGGTACATCTGATTTTCACTACTTTTCTACAATTCTGCATTCTCTTGTAGCATGTGGTAGCATCTTCAATCATTTGTGTCTTCTCAGTAACTGGAGGATAACAGATAGGTAGCCCCGCTTGCTGTAGACGTTTCTTTTTCTAAATTAAAATCAAAACAGGAGTTACCAAGAGAACCTAGTGCTCAAAAGATCAGGCTCATCTTTTGTTTTTTTCCCAGTGTGACCATGCGCATGGCATTTCATTTCTCTTGTGCTTTAAATGCCTTGAGTGTGACATTCCTGCTCCTAGCCTCTAAGGTATGGTGGCAGGGCTAATGTCCTAGCAGGAGTTATAATGCAAAAGTACTCCAGGTGGACTTGATGAAAGCTTTGGTGTCCACTCATGCATAGAAGTCACTGATAGAAACACTTGAACTTGACATTTGTTCTTGAGTCCCTACTATATCCCTTTGCTCTGAGGGTGATCACTGTGAACACCATGCCTGAGTGAGAGGGGTGTGACATGGGCAGGGTGCCAAGTTCTGCTTCTCCAGTACCCCTAAAAGCCCAAGAACAGAAGAAAAAGCAAAGCTCTTTAGCTTTATCTGCTACTCTTCAGCTCATCAAAAAGAATAACGTGCCAGAAATAATGACATAAATTCATTAATTTAAAATATTAGAAGCTCCTGGATTTCTCTTCCTACTAAAAACAGGGGCATCTGGGTTTGCTGTAATTGCCACAGTCAGAAATGAATTCTTGAAAGGAAGAGGTGGAAACAGGTGATTCCCATTTCCAGAAATGACGATCTGGGTCTGGGCTGTGAGGCTGCTTCTTGGTTTTACAAATTCCTGACATGTAAAGACCTTGGACAGAGTATATGAGACATCGGTGGTCCATTCACAACCACTAGAGGGCGTAATACTATGGTAGGACTGCATTACTCAGATGTATTTTCTGGGAAGAAGGCAATTACCACCAAAATTTAAATCCACACAAACTCATTTAAACAAGTCTTTCAGCCCGCATGAAAGCGCAACTCCTAGATTCCTCCAACTACTACTTGCAGTGCTCCAATGCACCCACAGAAGTGCAGAAGACAGTTCAGCTATCATTTGTAGATACAATCAGATTGTTCAGAAACCGAGCTGTGACCCAAGGTGCTAACATGGGAAAAAATCTCAATCATCCCTCAAATTATAGGAATATTTTTTTGTGTGAAGTAGGAAGACATTGCAGCCTTATAACCACTTCATTAAGGATCAGAGAAAAAAATAAAAATATATGCAGCGTTGGAGCAGCATGACCAAAATGGTTTTAAATCTCTTGTCTTCTATTCAGTCTTAGTATAAATGACTTTTACAGTTACTAAAACCTTACACATAAATCTGGAAAAAAAAATGGGGTGATCAATCGTGTGGTCCTCAATACATCCACCTACCCCACGGGGGTCTTAAAGATCTCCTCACGATACAGCAGCCCAGAGAATGGCCCCCAGGAAGACTGCACGGATATCATGGATCAGCAGTGCAGGAAGTCAATGAATTCCAACTGTCAATGATTGCTTTGGGAAATGCTTATGTTTCTTTCATCTATTGAACTTCTTTGGCCAAATTTTTGCCCTACCCCAAAGAATGGACCAGCAACATTATTGGCAAATAATAGGTACCACAACGGGATTTTCTTATGCAGTGATATACAACCAAAGAAACAAACAACCAAAAAAACAAACAAACAACAACAACAAAAAAAAAAAAAAAAAAAGAAAAAGTACTTATTAGAAGGAAGGACCAGACCTGCAGGCTCACCGGCTTCTTCCACTGAGTCAAAGGGAGACATGTCAAACACCAAGGAAGTAGAGAACTCTGGGGGAAAAAAGGGAGACACAGTTGTGGCCATTTCCTGTGGAAATCCAGCACACTGGAGGGAAGCAGGATTTCACTGAGCATGCAGGAGATGGGAGACAGCAATGCCTGCCACGCCTCTCTGAAGCAAGGCCCTCACTTACTGGCAGTCTGTGTGTCCTCCTGGATTATGTTTCTGGTGGACTCTAATCCAGAGGTCTGGACTTCACCGGCAGTTGGCTCTTGGTCCACGAGTGGGTCTGCATCAACAATGAGCTCATTTGTTGTTATCAAGTGTATCTAGACAGCCACATCAGGCCCCAGACAGTCAGGTGGGGCTTTGGAGGGTGGCTATGTTAGGGTGTGTGGGTCTACATTAAGATGTGATGCTGGTTTTGAGATTGTGGAAGGCAGTAGCCCCACCTGGTGTGAGTGGCATCAGTCAACAGAGTTACAGCCCAGGTGGGATATGAAAGAAGAGGGGAAGGCAGGCTTGCCACTTCTTGTAGCTGTCTTCTGCCCCCTCTTGCCTGAGCCCTGAGCTGTTTCTCCTCTGTGATGCCCCTCTATCGTGCTTCCTTGCTTTGGAACCAGCTGGATTAAAGCTCTGCAGAGTGTGAGCTGAAATAAACATTTCCTCCTTTAACTTTTGGTGCTGGGTATTTTATCTTAGCAGGAGAATATGAATGAAGACAGAGGGTATAATTCCAACTCCAAAACACCTGAGAATTCCAAGGAAAATATATCTGAACTGTGAGTGTGGCTACCACTATTTTTTTTTTTTTGGGCGGGGGTACTGGGGATTGAACTCAGGACCTTGTGCTTGCCCGGCAAGTGATTATTCTACTGAGCTATCTCCTCAGCCCTTTTTTTTTTTTTTTTTTTTTTTGATGGAACCAGATGTTGAACACAGGCCCTGGAGCTTGCCAGGCAAGCACTTATTTTACTGAGCCATCTCCCCGGCCCCAATGTGGCTACCACTTAATTGTTAAAATCTAGCATGCTGGAGGAAAGTAGGGTTTCACTGAGGCACAGAGAAGATGGGAAACAGCAATGCCTGCCACGCCTCCCTGAAGCAAGGCCCTCACTTACTGGCAGTCTGTGTGTCCTCCTGGATTATGTTTCTGGTGGATTCTAATCCAGAGGTCTGGACATCGCCGGCAGTTGGATCTTGGTCCACAAGTGGGTCTGCATCAACAGTGAGTTCGTTTTATTATGGACTGTATCTACTATTTGTTATTATGGACTGTACCCACATCAGGCCCCAGACAGTCAGGTGGGGCTTTGGAGGGTGGCTATGTTAGGGTGTGTGGGTCTACATTAAGATGTGATGCTGGTTTTAAGATCGTGGAAGGCAGTAGCCCCACCTGGTGTGAGTGGCATCAGTCAACAGAGTTACAGCCCAGGTGGGATATGAAAGAAGAGGGGAAGGCAGGCTTGCCACTTCTTGTAGCTGTCTTCTGCCCCCTCTTGCCTGAGCCCTGAGCTGTTTCTCCTCTGTGATGCCCCTCTATCGTGCTTCCTTGCTTTGGAACCAGCTGAATTAAAGCTCTGCGGGCTGTGAGCTGAAATAAACATTTCCTCCTTTAACTTTGGGTGCTGGGTATTTTATCTTAGCAAGAAAATAAGAATGAAGACAGAGGGTATATGTCCAACTCCAAAGCACTTCAGAATTCCAGGGGAAAAAAAATCTGAACCATCAGTGTGACTACCGCGTAATTGTGGAAATTCAGCACACTGGAGGAAAGCAGGGTTTTCCGAGGCACGGAGCACATAGGAGACAGAATGCCTGCGCACGCCTCCCTGAAGCAAGGCCCTCACTTACTGGCAGTCTGTGTGTCCTCCTGGATTATGTTTCTGGTGGACTCTAATCCAGAGGTCTGGACTTCACCGGCAGTTGGATCTTGGTCCACGAGCGGGTCTGCATCAACAGTGAGCTCATTTGTTGTTATCAAGTGTATCTAGACAGCCACACTAGGGCCCATGCAGTCTTAGGTGGGGCTTTGGAGGGTGGCTATGTTAGGGCGTGTGGCTCTACATTAAGATATCATGCTGGCTTTAAGGTTATGGATGGGAGTCACCCCACCCTGGTGTGAGTGGCATCAATCAATAGTTATAATTCATGTAGAATACAAAAGAAGAGGTGAAGGCAGGCTTGCTACTGCCTGTAGCTGTCTTCTTCCCCCTCTTGTCTGAGCCCTGAGCTGTTTCTCCTCTGTGATGCCCCTCTATCGTGCTTCCTTGCTTTGGAACCAGCTGGATTAAAGCTCTGCAGAGTGTGAGCTGAAATAAACATTTCCTCCTTTAACTTTGGGTGCTGGGTATTTTATCTTAGCCAGAAAATAAGAATGAAGACAGAGAGGACATATCCAACTCTAAAGCACCTGAGAATTCCACAGGAAAAATCTGAGCCATAAGTATAGCTACCACTTAATGGTTGAAATCCAGCACACTGGAGGATAGCAGGGTTTCGTTGGGGCATGGAGGAGGTGAGAGACAGTAATGCTTGCCCACACCTCCCTGAAGCAAGGTCCTCACTTACTTTCAGTCTGTGTGTCCTCCTGGAATATATTTCTGGTGGACTCTAATCCGGAGGTCTGGACTTCACCAACAGTTGGATCTAGGTCCACGAGCGGGTCTGCATCAACAGTGAGTTTATTTATTATTATACACTGTGTCTGGACACCCCTTACGAGCCATGTACCGTCTTAGGTGGGGCTGTGGCTGTACATTAAGATGTGATGCTGGTTATAAGTTTGTGGATGGGAGCAGCCCCACCCTAGCGTGAATGGCGTCAGTCAACAGAGTTACAGTTCAGGTGGGATATAAAAAAAGAGAGAGAGGGCAGTCTTGCTGTTGCCTGTAGCTGCTCTCTGCTCCCTCTGCCTTGAGCTGTTTCTCCTCTGTGATGCCCCTCTGCCATGCTGCCCTGCTTTGGATCCAGTTATATTAAATCTCTGCAGTCTGTGTACTGAAATGAACATTTCCTCCTTTAACTTTGGGTGTTTGGTACTTTATCTTAGCAAAAGAAAAAGAAGGAAGAAGACACAGGAGGATATGTCCAAGTCCAAGACTGCAGACATTTTTAGAAAAAAATGTGAAACATAGTTTTGCTTATGCATTATGGTAATTCAGTGTGCTGGAAGGAAGTAGGGTTTCAGTGAGACATGGAGGAGAAGATGCCCAACACCCAGTATCATCACAGGGATAGCGATGCCTGCCCCAGGCTCTCCTGAAGCAAGTCCCTCACTTACTGAAAGTCTGTGTATCCTGGAATATACCTCCAGGCAAATCTGGTCCAAAGGTCTGAGGTACTCCAGCTGTGGAATCTTTGTCCCTGGTTACATCTATACCAGCATGGAGCTTATTTATAATGTTGGCCAATTCAGGTAGGCGAGTGACCAGATCTGGAGGAGCTAAGAAGAAAAGAAGAGCTCAAGCCAGTCTCATGGAAGTGTTTCTCCACAGCCTTCCTGTTCATAGCTGCATCCTTCCTTTCTCTGGGGAAAACATAGAACATGAAGTGATCCCTGAATCCACCGAGGTCACAAAAATCTCTTTCCCAGCAGCTGAAAGTCAGCAGCCACTGCTTCTGGGAGAGTACTCAGTGCTCCCCCTTTGAGGGGTCTGTGCAGCAAAGAGCACTCAATATTGTGCCTCTGATTATGTATTGTTTGGATGGGAGCAGAATTGACTTTCCAAGACTGATCCACCAAAACCTTTGCAGGTTTCTGAAAGCTAAGAGTAAAAACTAAGGGTTATAGTTCACAGAAGATGACTATTTTTAAATACAAGTAATAATTGACTCAACTCCAACAGGGCTCTTCTCATTACTTTCTCCTTTAATGAACTTCATTAAGACTTCATTCTGAGCATGTCCTATAGAATACCCAATCTTGACACCCTAGGCAGGCTGACCATGTAAGCAGCAGAGCCATCAAGGTCTGCTGAATAGCAAGTGGGGCAGCCTCGAGCAGCATTCAGAATAAGTGGCAGGTGGGCACACCCTGCCAGGGAAGGCAAAACTACTATGTTTCTAAAGCTGTCCTTTCACTTTTTCCAGTTTGTTTTGGAGACAGGCTCACTTTAGCCTAGGTTGGCATTGGAATGTTACCAGATATGAGGCACCATGCTGGCCTCACTTTGCTTTGTCACACATTTGAAACAATAAGAAAAACCAATCAAACATCCCAGAAATTGACAGCTGCCTGAGTAGGAGGGGAAGAGGGGAAGAAGTGAAGGAGGAAGAAGAGGAGAGGGAAGAGAAGGAGAAGGAGAAGAAGAAAAAGAAAAAGAAGAGGAAGAAGAAGAAGGAGGAGGAGGAGGGTGGAGCGAGGAGGAAGAGGAGGAGAAGAAGAGAAAGAAAAAGAAGAAAAGGAGAAGAGGAAGAAGAAGGAGGAGAAGTAGGAGGAGAAGGAGAACAAGGAGGAGAAGAAGGAGGAGGAGGATGAGGAGAAGGAGGAGAAGAAGTGGAAGAGGAGGAAGAGGAGGAGGAAGAAGAAGAGGAAGAGGAGGAGGAAGAAGAAGAATCCCTCATCCATTTTAATTCAAGATCATGAACACATCTGCTTCTGAGAAATGGACTTGAACTCAAGAATAAGCTATAAGGAAAGTTTTGGGGTGAAAAAACTTCTTTTCATCTGTGGTTGGCGAGGACATATTTATTTCCTGATTCACAATGATTTACAAGTTTTCATCCTAGACAAAGCAATCTCCAATGTCTGTGACCAGGTTGGCTGCTATAACTCTCTGAAATTAACTGTACTCCACTGTGAAATAAGGTATACCTCTCCCCCAGGCTTTTTATAATAAATTAAATAGTATTCAACAGGCCTCTTTACCATTTAGTCTGGGATGGGATCCATAGGAATTTTTTTTTTTTTTTTTTTTTTTGGCAGAACCGGGAATTGAACTCAGGCCCTTTTGCTTGCAGGGAAGGAGTTATTCTACTGAGCCATCTCCCTGGCTCCATCCATAGGAAAACTTAAATTGTGCTCTGCTCATCTGTCCTAATCTCATCTGGCCCAGCTGTGAGATCAATCCAAACCCATAAACGAAATCATACCTTACTCATTCAACTGCCCAAAGCCCCATAGCGCATCTGCCATCTGCCTTTACCAACTAAACCTCATAGCTTTCACAGTCTCTTGTCCTCATTCTCCCCCGACACACATCACACAGCATGAGATCACATCACATAGCATCACATCCCCGCATCACATCACATTGCCTCATACCACAGACTTCTTACCCAGGTCTGGTAAGGGCAAAGCCTTAGCCAAGACACACAGGGAACAGAGGACTAGAGCCTTGCAGAGCATGGTGTCAACTGGAAGCGCAGGCGTGACTGCGTGCTCCTCAGCCGGCCCTCCTCTGGGCTTTTATGGACAGAACTCTCCACTTCTTGTCTCCTCAGGCAACATTCCTCAGGCAGTTTTAAACAAAAGCCTCACCCAACCTGGGGAGTAGCCCTGGAGGGAAAGCTGGACTGGGACCAGGGGTGGGTGGGAGAAGGAAAGAGGGAGTCCAGAGTTAAACTCTGATAATATCTTTTACAAAGTAGGTTGCAATGCTGACTATTATATGCACCACCCTTCTCTGCCTTTTCCAGAGGTGGGGAGAATACAATGACATTACTGTTCCACCAGGTGCTGAAGCAACTGCCCTCCTGACCCAGGGCTTCAAGAGTAGCATCCAAGCCACAGCCACTTACACCTTTTCTGAGTCCTTTCTGTCAGACAAAGGGTCTCAACAACACACTCAGCACCTACAGGTGACACCGACTCTACAGAGCACCCTGTTACAAAGGGTACTCTTCACACGGCTGCCAGAAGTTGAAAGAGTAATACGGATAATAATCACTGCTATGTAATGAAAATAGTAGAAAAGTCTGCATGTACTGGTCTGTTTTCCAACATGAACCTGTGCAGTAAGAATTATTATCCTCCATTTCTTGCGAGGAACCTTGAGGCTGGGGTTAAGTGACTTCAGAATTACTCTTGGCAGAAGTGTCCTCGGTGTTGAGTCTTCTTGGTGGTGTGCACCTGGCTCCTATCGTGACTTGCTCAGTGCCGCAGGGCCAGCATACCCTGGGACACATCCTTGGCTGCACCACTGAGTCCTGCCCAGTTTCTCTCTCTGATCTTGGTCCCAGGAAGTGTAGCACAAAAGGAGTTTCATCCTAATGAAGGAGAAATGCACACACACTAGAAGACATCCTGTTTCTCATGAAATAACTTCCTTGCCAAACACTGGGCAGTGAAGTAGAACCCACACACAATAGTTAGGAGCTTGGCAAGTCATGAAAATCTTGCAGGCAAATAACATCAGTAAACCGTAAGACTCAAGCAACACAATGATGCGCTAAGTCACGGGCCGTTGAAGGAAGAGAGCCTTTTACCTGGACGCGGCACAATGTGAGAATATTTCCTTACGTGGAAAAGTACAAGGAGTAACTCCAAATGTGCTGAGTTGTGCTGAGAAGAGTTGGACTTAGGTGTTTAATTTGTCTTTTTTTGGTGGAACCGGGGATTGAACTCAGGCCCTTGCGCTTTCCAAGGAAGTGCTTATTCCACTGAGCCATCTCCCTGGAAGACTCGGGTGTTTAAAAGGCACTTAGGGGACAGTGCCATCCTTCGTCTAAGCTCTGACCAGCACATGAACAGGAATGGACGGACCTACAATTCTCAGTCCTCTGTCATTACACAAATGTTTACAGACTGCTTGGGAAATGCAGGGACTGGAGAAGCAGAAATGCTTGGCAGAAGGCTGAACCTGAAGACTCTGTGCTCCAAACTTCTGCAGGAATAATCAGGAGATGGTGGCCAGGCATCATGCAGAGCCTTGGTTATTTTCTTCTATGTTGGGGCATAAATGTGGTTTTTTTCCCCCCCTGGAGTCCTGTGAGGACTAAGTTATTTTTACTGAATGTCTGGACTAACAAAAGTACACCATAAAAACGAGCCGTGATTTCTAGATTTGTCATTGAATATGGGACAAGCTCAGGCCCCAGGGAGTGGACAATAACATTTTATGGTAGGAGTGGGGCAGAGCGAGATCTGGGAGAGTCCTGTGGGGAAGATGGACTGGTGGGTGTAAGAGCAGCTTTCAGTTAACACCAATAAACACACCTTCAGCTTAACACAAGATGAGAAAGGACTCTAGGCAAACACAAGTAAAAAGCATTGGAGGACACAAGTATTCAGGAAAGCGGGGAGGGGTGGCGTACCCCAGTGATTCTAGCGCTTGAGAGACTGGAGCGGTAGGACCAAGAGTTAGAGCCCTGCCTGGGCAGTTTAGCAAGAGCATACCTCAAAATCAAAATTAAAAAGGCTGGACATGTTGCTCAGTGCAAAGGTACTGGCTTCAACCCAAGTGCCATAGACGCAGACACACAGAGATATATACACAGACACAGACAGACAGACAGACAGACAGACAGACAGACAGACAGACAGACACACAGTATGCACAAATAGCCATATCAAATGTCAGGTCCTGACCAGTAAATTTAGGAACCCAGAGAAGAGAAAACTTATAAATTCCCAGGTGACAAGGCACTGAGGGCTGGAACCACACTAATCAACTTTGCATTGTGTCACTCTCACGAAACTGATAACACAGCTATGTGCAGAGCAGTTGCTAAATAAATGATAGCTCATTAGCACTGCCATCTGACAGGGGAAGGTGGGATAGCACCATCAAGGACAGCACGTGAGCAACAGGGCCAGGGCTGCAGGGCTGAGACTCCGGCTTCTGAGCACAGACAGTGTGGGTGTGAATCTTGAAACCTAAGCTCCCCAGGTGACCAGCTCCTCCCCCACCCCCTCCAGAATGCAGGTAAAGTTAGTGACGCTTTCTTAGCGCATCTGTGAGAATAAATTCAACTCATCCATAAGTCAGGCACAGGTAATACTAGATGATAAGAGACTGAAGGATCTCATTATAGTTTAAAATGGATCTTAAAGAACACTGTAAGAGTAGTCACCTCCCTGAAAAGTATGTGAGAAGACAGATGCAGCTGGAGAGCACCAGGGTGGAGGAGAGAAGCCAGGCACTGAAAAATCACGCTATTTCATCACATTAGTGATGTTAAAAACGTAAAGTCTTTGCTTGCTGAGTTATAATCCTAACACTCTGTGAGGCTGAGCCAAGACAATCGTATCCTACAGTCCAATTCAGGCAACTTAGCTATTGGAGGAAATCCTGTATCAAAAATTGGGAAAGGGAATGAGGAAGTCTGTGACGTAGCTCAGTGGAGCCATCACAATCAAAGGCCACACAGCCATCTCCATGTTTCTTCAGCCTCCGTGAGAACACACCTCTAGATTCTTCTAGTTACTGCCTGCCGTGCTCCCACGGGCCTAGAGCAGAGCTGGAATGCAACTATTACTTGCAGATACAGTCAGACTGATTAGAAATATGATTTATAGATGAGGCCCAAGCCTCTGCTTAAGCCAACGTCTCACACCTCTCCACTACAGGGGTTTGTTAGTGAAGGAGGCAGAAATTGACCCTTCCATTAAGAGGCAAACAGAAAGCTGGATGTGGCACCCAGCACTTGGGAACCTGAGACAGGAAAAATACTTCACGTTTGAGACCAACCTGGGGTACATAGTGAGTTAGAGTTCAGTCTGGACTACAAATGTCTCAAGCAAACAAACACAATTCAGTCAGAAAAAGAGAAAATATGATAGGTGGTGAGGAGCGTATGGGCAGATAGGAAAAACACTACAGTTATAATATTTTGAAATGGCTTTTTCTTCTGCTCACTATAGATTCAAATGACCTTTACAACTCTCAAAATATCTACTCACAAAGTTGTATCTGAAATGTAATCATCTGCAATAGAAAGTAGGGTGATTAAGCCCAACCAGATCACCACACATCAAGTTTCTGGAGCACCAAAGAGCTTGCCCCTTCTGAGCCCACCAGCTGACTCCAAAGACCAGGATCCAGACACAGATCAGGTGTACAGAACCACTTGAGCAGCTCTCCTTGAAAGAAGAGCGACTGCAGGTTGGGGAAGTAGCTCAATAGAATAAGCGCTTGCCTGGCAAGCACAACTGGTTCTGCAAAAAAAAAAAAAAAAAAAAAAAAGGAGCGACTGTCTCCATTTTGACTGAGCCTGACCCTACTTCCTTGTACTGATATGTACAGAGCTGGCTAGGACTTCTCTTTGTCCTTTCAATTGGCCTTAAGCAGTGTGTATTGCTCTAGCTGAGGTGCTGGGGATAGTCTTTGAAGGTGGCATGTATGTTTCCCTGATAACCTACACCTGCTGCTCTTTAATGTGAACTGGGTTGAGACAGGATGAAGAGTCGATGCTCTGCACCTCCAGCTGGGATTGAGCCTTGAGCCTCAAGATAGAGGCTATGACTTCCTGGGGCTTGAAAGACTACATCAAAGTGGAAGCACAAGACCCCCCAAAACATTAGATACTATCTCAATAGCATAAAGCAGATTAATTTCTCTGCATATCCTCTCTGCATATGGCAGAGGTAAATGTAGACCACCCACCTAGCTTAGCTTATAATAGTCACCTACTTCCCATAATTCTCGGCCATTCTTCCTCAAGCCACTTCTCCACTGAATAAAACTGGGTGTGCCTCTTTGTTCTGGAAAGCTCAGCCTCTTTGTTCTGGAAAGCTATCTTCATGGCTGGACTTAGAGCCCCTTGGCTCCCCAATAATTAAAAACATGTTTTAATGTCTTTATTTTTGCCATGGGTTGTATTAAAAGTGGAAGATTGGAATTAACTTGGTGAGATTCCAATAATGTAACTTTGGGATTACAAATATTAACTTCTTGGACTGAGTGGAGAACCTGAAGGGGGTCTCCTTCAATCAGGGATAAGCCAAGTGTGTAGTCATTGGATTAAAGCTATTAAAATTCGTGGGAACCAGGCATGGTGGTACCTGCCTATAATACCAGCACTCAGGAAGCTGAGGCAACAGGAACTTCTTGAGTTTAAGGGCTGAATATGTGTCAGCCATATGGGAAATTAAGGTCAGTCTGAAACACATAGCCAGATCCTACCTCTAAAAGCAGCGCATGCCTGTAATCCCAGCACTCAGGAGGCTGAGGCAGGAGGATTGTTATGAGTTTGAGACCAGCCTGAGCTACAAAGTGAGCTTAAGGCCAGCCTGAACTGCATAGTGAGACCTTGTCTCAAAAAGACAAAAAAAAAACAAAAAAAAAAACAAAATAAATATCACGGAAATACTTCTATTTTTGTGAATTTTGAACTTAATTTAATTAAGTTTAACTTACTTCAGAAAACAAAATAGCAACAATACACCCAAACATAAGTGACCATAACAGAAACTTCCTATCCAATGAGATGTAAGCAAGAAAAGAGTAACAGACAAAAAATGCTCTATATTTGAAGACAGGATTCTTTGCCTTTGGCCTTACTGGTTTCCTCCAAAATCAGAGATGAATCAAATTCCACATTAATAGAGGATTCTGGAAAAATAAACTAAAACACAGGGTATAGGCGTACTTAATGGTAAAAACCAAGTACCCTGGAGTGCTAGAGTTTCAGCCCAGCAGCACTTGCTTGCCCACCTTTCCTGATAGTTAGCATCCTCCTAGTACAGCATAAGTCTGTGGCCATCTCCAGGCCAAGGGCTCAAATAGATCAGTTAAATCCTGGCCCATGGCTGCTCCATACCAACACTTCACTCTCTCACTGGCAAATTCAAGGAGATCATTCTTTAATTCTAATGGAACCAGTAGAGAAGAAAAGAACAGCTCAGGGACTTCCCAGGGAAAGTGATCCTTTGCACTGTCTTGATTCAAAAAACAGGATGTGCTCCTGAGTGAAGGGCACTCACAAGATTTTCCCCTCGCTCACAGGTGGAAAGTGAAGTCCTGAGGGAGTAGTCAGTACTTACTCTTTGAGAAACTCTGTTCGGGAAGGAGCAGTCAATATTGTGCTTCTCGATATGCGTTGTTCAGATTACAACAGAAGAAAAATTCCAAAGCTGGTGCTCCACTACCTTTTCTGAAAGCTAAGAGCAAGAACTAAGGGGTTAGAGAGGAAGGCACATAGCTCTTTCTAAATCCAAGCAAGAAAGGAATACAGTCTAGAAAGGGCTATGCTCATTATGTTCTTCTTTAATGAAATATAGCCAAGACTCGATTCTCAGCACATCTCATAGAACATCTAATCCATACATCTGGAGGCTCCTTGGCCGTATAAAGATCAGATCCAGCAACAAGCAGGGTCTCCCTGGGCTACCATCATGGCGGGTGATGACACCCTGCCAAAAGGAAACATCACCACCTCTTCAATGTACTCACTGCTTTTTGTGTCTGTTTGGATGATTTTGAGACAGTCACTACACCCCAGGTTGACTATCTCCAGAGTGCTACTTTCACAGGCATGAGCCACCATGCCAGTTTCTTTTTGCTTTGTCACACAAAAAAGCAGGAAGAAAAACCAAACCCAGCATTGCATCCTAGACACTGACAGCTACCCTAAGATCAGCTGAAAGGAAAAGAGCACAAAAAAAGCATTTTGATGCAAGTGGGCAGGAAAGTCTTCTCCAGAGAAATGGGCCTGACCTCAACAAACACTGATGAAGAAAGACACAGGGGAAACTTCTACTTTTTCGTAGCCTGAGGACACCCACTTCTCTTCCTCAGGATGAGTTACAAGTTTCTCTTCAAGATCCAGTGATCTCTTTGTTTGTGACAAGACTGGCTACTACAGCACACTAAAATTAATGGTACTTCTTTGAAAATGAGGACCCAGGACTGGGCATTCTACTCTGAATTAATATTAAAGAAGCTTGTTTGATATCCAGTGTGGGAGACTAGGGGGCCCACGACAAACTCGCTGGCCCTCTGATGACCTGCCCTGATCCCATCTGGCTAGCCCTCAGCTCCCTGTCCTAGTTCCTAAGGCTGAGTCCATGTACATTGAGAACTTGATCTTCTAGCATCACAGCAGTTTTCTCTTCTCTTCTCTTCTCTTCTCTTCTCTTCTCGTCTCTTCTCTTCTCTTCTCTTCTCTTCTCTTCTCTTCTCTTCTCTTCTCTTCTCTTCTCTTCTCTCCTCTCCTCTCCTCTCCTCTCCTCTCCTCTCCTCTCCTCTCCT
>PVKA01025784.1:0-32550 GCA_004027165.1 Ctenomys sociabilis
GGGTCAGTCAACGCAGGTCACCTAGGGGAGGAGAGGGGACTGACAAAGACAAAGAACAGGTGCGCGAGAAATGGAGACAAGACAGGATTCTGATCAAGTCTCGTTTATTCAAGGAAGCGATACAGCTTATATAGCAGAGGGAAGGGAAGTCAACGTCACTAATGACGTAGGTATATTAGGGTAATGCTATAGGCTAACAGTACTCAGGTGATCAACTAAAGGAGCACGTGACAGGAAGTCTAACCCAAGGAATACATGGCAGGAAGTCATGATACAGCAATTCTACAGGAAGTGTAACTTATATCCATAAAAGGAATAGAAAAGAAGGCTTCTGGACTATGGTGCCCTCCACAAAACTTTGGATTATGAAATTTTAGTTTTGCATAACATTTTTTCCTTCCAAACTCTTAAAAATGTAAAAATCCAGGTATGGCACATACCTATAATCCCAACATTCAGGAGACTGCGGCAGGAGGCTCACCACAAGTTCATGACCAGCCTATCCTACATGGAGTTCAAGGCCAGCCTCAACTGCATAGCAAAACCCTTGTCTTAAAAAAAGTAAAGCATGGTAGTTGGTGTGGTCCTTCTCAGGCTCTGCCATGGCCTACCGGGTCAGGGCCAGGATGCCGGAGGCCATGGTGCAGCCATTGGCCTCGTCTTCAGATGCCTGCAGCATGGGTCCCAGAGCCAGCGGTGGCTGTGAGCAGTGGGTGTGCGAGAGGGCTGTGCGCTGGCTTTGATATTTGTGTGAGCAAACAAGTGCTAGGAGCTATTCCTGCTGAGGCCAGTGAGCTGTCCATGGTGCTAGCGTTCTCCTGAGCTGTCCCACATAGCAGCTCAATTAGTTAAATGAAAAGTACAGGAGTTGGCCAGATGTGGTGACCCATGCCTGTAGTCCTGGCACTCAAAAGGCTGAGGCAGGAAGATCAATGTCAGTTTGAGGTCAGGCTGGGCTACGTTGTTAATTCAAGGCCAGCCTAATCCACATAATGAAACCCTGTCTCCCCCCAAAAAAGGTACAGAAATTAGATTCTTCACATCTTTAAGGCCCTGGGTTCAGTGCCCAGCACAGAAAACAAAATTACAGATACAAAGGCCAGGCCTGGTGGCACATGCCTGTAATCTCAACACTTGGGAAGCTGAGGCAGGAGGACTGTAGTGAGTTCAAGCACAGCCTGAGCTACAAAGTGAGCTTAAGGCCAGCCTGAACTGCATAGTGAGACCCTGTCTCAAAAAGACATAAAGAAAAGAAATTACAGGTGCAGCTCACCAGCAATGTCTCTAGCGCTCTGCAGCTAGTGTGCTGCTGGCACTCTTCTAGAGCCTGGCTGCCCTCTCAGGGCCTTCTCTATCCCACTCAAAATAAGATCTGCCTGGCCCTGTGAATTTTTTGAGCTGAGGTAAAGACTCATGCCTCTAAAAAAAAAATCTGAAGAGGTCCAAACCCTGGCCAGCCAGACAGCTCAGCAGACTAAAGTGCCTGCTTAGGTGTCGGCCAGGTTTCAATCCCCAGCTTGCCATGCTGGCCACGCCCCTGAGGCGCACTGAGAGGGTGACTGAGACTAGGCGTGGTGATGCACACCTGTAATCCCAGCACTTGGGAGGTTGAAAACAAGAGGATCACTATGAGTCCAATTTATGTAGTGAGGCCCTGTAGACGCTGTACTAAAATATAAAATAAAATAAAATCCCTGCCTGCTAGGGACTGGTAGCATAATCTTCAATTTACTTATTCCGGGCCAGATTCCCAGTCTGTAGGCAGAACAATGTGGTCCTTTCTCTTGGGTGCTAGGGAAGTCACCAGAGGCCCATAGGAAACTTCAGGTGCTACTGTCACTCAGAGCTGTCCCCCATACCTGACCAACACCATCTAGTTACCCAGCAAGAATCTGGGGGCAGTGCTGGGTGGCACAGGCTTGTGTCTACCTGCAGAGACGCAGTCTGGTCCTGATGTTCGGGGGCTCCATCCCAGAAGCAGATCTGAGGCTTCAGACTCAAATCAAGAAACCACTTTGTGTGGAGCCCCAGCCCAGTGGCCCTGTGCCCCACCTAGGAGCTGGGGGAGGGGCTGATGCCTTGCCTGCAGCATTGGGACCACCTTGAGGTGTCTGTGGTTCTGACTGACAAAGCCTTGGCCTGGGGAGGTGCCATGCTCTCCTGCTACCATGGATCCAGTGGTCTAGGGCTTCCTACTACAAGTTGCATTCTCCCTGGGTAGCCCCAGATCCACAGTGGCTGCCTGGACACCCACACCAGTGCCCAGGTGGATGCTAGGGGACGTAGATCACCCACCACTGTCTCACTGGGGAGACACCAGCCCCTCCAACATCCACATAGACACTACCTTCTTCATGGGGGCTGGAGGTCTAGCCCTAGGCAAGTGGCACGGGGCAAATTTGCTTCCCTGAGATGCTCAGCCCAGAGCACAGTCTCAGGAGCAGTGCCTTCATGTGCCTTTCAGTCCCTGGCTCAGGGACAGATTAACTAAAGTAACCTGCTGGAAAGTGAGGGGTACAGGTCCAGTGTGGTCCAGTGGGTGGCTGGGCCTGGGGACTGTGAGGGCTGTGGGGCCTTGGGCGGGGGCAAATCTGGGTTGAGATGTTGGCAGGGGCCAGATCTGGCCTCCCTCTCCCCTACCCAGCTCTTCCTTCTCAGCATTGGGCAAGACAGGCCAGAGCGCAGCACAGCATGTCCTGGCAGGTGCCGCCCACATAAGCTTATTTCCATCCTCTTCCTGGGATCCTCCAGCACTCATGGCCCACACTGCCACCAGGCCTGGAAGGAAATTCACCTCCTCCCCTCTCCTCCTCCTCCTCCTCCTACTCCTCTTCCTCCTTCTCTCTCTCTCCCTATCTCTCTCTCTCTCTCTCTCTCTCTCTCTGCTTCTTCCCACCATTCAATGCAGCTTCTCTTCTGCAGTGCCCATTTGTCATGCATTGGAGCCACTATGAACTGAAACCTCTCCAAGCTGTGTCAAAAGAAACCTTCCCTCCTTTATGTTGTGGGTGTCAGGTGTGGTGTCTAAGAAATCACAAACTAGAACAAAGGCCTCGAGAGCAGAATGGATCTGAGATATGGAGAGAACCAGATCAGAACCTTTCTGCTCACTCAGGGCAAGAGCAAAGCAAACACTATAGATACCCACCACCACGAGACTGCAGCAGTCACTGCGCCTGGATACACCCCTCCCCCATTCCCTGCCCCTTGGCACGTGACTCTCCTGCTGGTGCTGCTCTGCCAAATGGAACTCACCTCTTCCACCTGGGTCCTAGCTCACAGTAGAGTCAGGGGTAACTACTGGTGAACTAATCCCTGGGTACCCCACAGCCCAGTGCCCGGAGCCCCACTGGTGAGCACATGAGGCTTTGGGGATGTCCCATTATAAACTCTAACATCGCTCAAAGCTGCCAATCACCAGCCCTCCAGAACTGAGACAGAATGGGTTTGAGAGTGACGTGTATCCCCGTCCTTCTTAAAATTCGTCTTTAAATTTTGAAGCAGATGTGGTGGTGCATTTAAAGGGGGATGTGGGTCAGCATAAAGCCCCTGGCCTCAATCCCTGCTACACAAAAGTAAGCAAATAAACTAAAGGACTATTTTTATCTTGAGACTGGATCTCCCTAAGTCACAAAGTTGCCCAGGCCGGGCTAGATCTTACAATGCTCCCACAGCAGCTTCCCAGAGTGCTAGGGTTACAGGCATGTGCTACCGTGGCTGGCTAAACACCCTGCTTTCTGAGGTCATGGCGTGAGCATCCCAGGTGTCAGGTCTGGTGCCGGCTCGACAGTGGAGAAATGACCTCGGAGGTGCCGTGAGGGGTGGCTCTTGACGACTGTGCCCCGGCCTTTGTGAGACTGCTTCCATGTCCCTCCTTGTGACTGTGCAGAAAAGGGTGGGTACAGCTTCGCTGGGCTGCCTGCTAGCTAAGAAAGACCCAGTGCACCGTTGGCCCTTGGCCAGGAATGCAGGCGGCTCCCCTGCTTGGGAGAACCAGCACCGAGGCTCAGAGAAGCGCCTCTGCCTCCCACGCTGCACCCACCACAGCCCAGAGCGCAGGAGCTAGGCCGCGTGAGCGTCTCCATGAGCAACCCGCCTTTCCCCGTGGGGTCTTTTTCCATCCTTTCGTCCTTGCACTGTAACCTGTCACAGCCAAGAGCGCAGCTCTGTGCTGGGTCCTGCTGAGTCCTCTGAGTCAGTCACCAAACCTAAGCCACTGCTGTCCTCGGTTCCTGTTCCCCCTTTCCTTGACTTCAGAAGCTCTCTCTCCTTCCCAAACTATATTAAAAATTTCACTTAAAAAATATTCCAAGGACTGACCTGATAGCTAAGCAGACTAAAGCGCCTACTTTGAACTCAGGTCCCTGCACTTGCCGGGCAAGTGCTTATTCTACTGAGCCATCTCCCTGGCCCGAAAGCACGTACTTTGGCAGAGCTCAGAGGCCCGGTTGGATCCCAGCGTGCTGTGCCGGCCCTGCCCCCGATGTGCTGAGACAGTAACCAAGACTGGGCGTGGCGGTGAGCACCTATAATCCCAGCACTTGGGGGGCTGGGATCAGGAGAATCACTAGGAGTCTGACCTACATAATGAGACCCACTAGACCCTGTAGACCCCTGTCCTAAATACAGACAAAAAAATCCATTTTGTCTGGTTACATATAATCTTTGCTCTTTTTAAGTCCTGTGAGCTCTGAAATATATTTTTTGGTTATTCAGTATGTTTGACAAGACAGCTTGATTTTTTTTTTTATATTTCTATCGAACAAATTACTTTCATATTGTAATGAATCTTTGTATTTAATAAAATAATAAATTCTCATATAGAGGCAAAAAAATAAAAATAAGTAAATAAATAATATTACTGATAAAGGGGTTCTAATCCTCGTCTTCCTCTTCTTCATCATCCTTGTTAATCTGGAAATAACATAATTAAGTCTTTCCTGTTGACAGCTACTCAAAATCAATCACATGCATTACTTTGCAGTGCTTTTTCTGGTGAGATAGCTCAAACACTTTCTGGAGGAAAGTACCTCAGAAGTTCTGCAGATTTAAAAAAAAAAAAAAAAAGGCCAGCCAAATAACTCAGCAGATTCAAGCGCCTGCACCAGGGGCTGGGGGTTCGATTCCCTCCCCATGTGGCCGGCCCCGCCCCTGGGGTACATTTAAATATCAATTGAGACTGGGCGCGCCCCTGTAATTCCAGCTCTTGGGAGGCTATAAACAGGCGGATCACTACCAGTCCAGTCTAGTAGTGAGACCCTGAGTACCCTGTAGACACTTCCCTAAAAATGCAAATAAATAAAGGACAAGAAGTTCCGTAGCTCTTGTTCTCGTTCCTTTTGGCAACAACCCCTCCACCAACGCCCTGAGCTTTTCCCTTTGTTTGGCTTCTTTCTTGGAGGAATTGCTCAAAATTGACAGTGTGCGTGAGTCCATCTTCTATGGGACTGGCACAGTCAAGGGTGGACGCCAGGACCTGCGGCACCAACCGCGCCTCAGGTGCCCTGGCAGCCGAGGGATCAGAAAGGCAGGATCCCTGCCAAAGCTGTGGTCCATGGTATCCTGGCCATGGCTCGTGTCACTGTGACAGTCTGACCTATGAGCCCCTATGCGTCCACATCTTTCTCTGCCTGACTGTCAGACCCTGGGCCTGGGACCAAGCCATGTGACCACCTCCAGGAGAGGACCTCTGCCTTGCGAGTGCTGGTGGAAGCCACAGGGCAGGAGCCTGATACACCCTCCACAGGGAGGTCACAGGGCCTAGAAGTAGGAAAACTAACAGTGGCAGCACTGAGCCAGCGGGAAGAGCCAGAGACAGAAGCTTCCAGGAGTTCCCAGTGCCATCCAGTGGTCACCAAGCTTCGGGACACCCTCCCCGGGGGCACCAGTGCCCTCAAACCATGTCCTCAACCAGAGCCCTGCCTGTGCTTTAGCCCTTGACCAGGATGGGGAGCCTGGCACTGTCCCCGAGACCTGGGCCAGCCCCAGGGTAGACAAGTTGAGAGGGCCCTCGTGCATCGCTTGGTGGGAAGCCTTTGCCGAGCACTCACCCGTCCGGCTCTGGCATCGCCTCACCCAGGCCTTCTGGGGGGTGGCCATGCCTTGCACAGCCCTGTACATGTGGCGGAGCCCCTACCTGCTCCTGAAGCTGGCTGCGCCTGGCCTTCTTTCCACGTATCGCTATGTACAGAGCTAGCTAGGAGTTTTCCCTTTCCCCTCAACTGGCTTTAAGCGATGTACATCAGTCCAGCCGAGATGCTGATGTCTGGCCTTTCAAGGTGGCAGGCATGCTTCCCTGGGCCCCTGTGGGTTCTCTGTGTGAGCCGGATGGATGAGGCAGGAAGAAGAGCCAGTGCTGTTGGCTGGGATCAGCCTCAGGTAAAGGCTGTGACTGCCTGGGGCTTGAAGGGTTCCCCACGAGAGCCAAAGCATTAGGCGCTACCTTAACTGTGTCCTGCAGATTGCTCCTCCTCCATACCCTCCTCTCTGCACACTGCACCGGTGACTTGGGGTCTCCTACCTAGCCCAGCAGCACTCACCTGCTTCCTACCATTCTCGCTTGTGATCAAGCCCTTCTTCACGAATGAATAAAATCTGGGTTGGGTCTGGGGTCAAAGCCTTTGATCCACAGCCATTATCGTGGCAGGATTTAGGGCCCCCTCGATTCCCCGCCACTTGGGATACATTATTGTGTCTTTGCTTACACCGTGGGTTGCACTGGAAGTGGCACATTGGATTAACTCACTAGGATTCCAAGCACTCTTTCAGGGGATTACAATTGCAAGCTTCCGGGGGTCATGACAATGAGGACCTGGAAGTGCTCCTCTAGGCTCCCTGACCTGCACCTGCACACACGGGACGTGCTTGCATGCATGTGGGGAGTGCAGTGGGCGAGGCCTTCAGCCAGGGCTTTGCCTGGGCTGCTGGACTGACAGCGGCCACATCTCTGAAAATGGCCCCACTCTGCAGGTTGGGTTTGTGGTGATCCTCCTGTTTTCAGCTTCCCCGACACTGGGATTACAGGCACGTACTACCACGTCCGGTCTCGGTCGCTGGCTCAATGCACCCGGTGGGGTGGGGCTTAAGCCAGCATGACATTTGGTGCCAGGAATTGAACCCCAGTTCCTGTGCTTGCCTAAGCAGGCACTTGGTCTGCTGAGCTATCTCGTTGGCGCTGGAAAAATTGTTTTTTAAATGTCTAGTTTTTAAAACTAAAATTTTATATGTCTTTCCTTGGCTTCAACATGAAGACCTCACTGAAGTCAGCTGTGACAGTGATGTTGTTCAGTACTTTGTGTGCACTTTACATAAACGCCTCCTTTTCATCCTCTTAGAAGCCCAGGGATACAGGTGTTTCTATCCCACGTATCCCCTGGGCCAGGGAGCTGAGACATGAGGTCGTTAGCTCACTTGCTCATGGGCAGCAGCTGGAAGCTACTACATTTTCAAGGTGAGGAGGTAGGGTTAGTGGGTAAGGCTGGGAAGCAGAATTCCTTCCCCCTTTCACATGTGTCCAGAGATGTTTACTGTGGAAAGGCAGTTCCGAAATGGAAGATCTGTAGAAGCTGTCAAAAGCAGAATACAGGTGCTGCCGTCAACACTAACAAAAACAAAGCCAGAACGTTGTGAAAGAAGGGCTCCCATGGAAGCTGCCTGATAGGAGCTTGCACAAAACACTCCACCACAACCATGGCTTGCACAGAGGCTGCCACCACCTTGTAGAAACCTTGTGCTTCTGCCTGGATGTGCTGGGGGAGCGGCTAAAGCTGGGGATGGAGGAGTCCCAAATCTCTTCGTTTTGTTTTGTTTTTTGGGTTTTTTTGGCAGAACCAGGGATTGAACTCAGGCCCTTGCACTTGCCAGGCAAGCACTTATTCCACTGAGCCATCTCTCCGGCCCCATGCTGCAATCTAGAATACACCAGGCATGGAGGCAAGCCAAATGGATAGGTTTCTAGGCAGATGGGTGTCCCATGACATCAACCTGCAGAGCACATAAGCAAACACACTGGTGTCATTGAGCAGCTTTTGCCCCTTTGGAGAGAGGGCTCTGTCTGACCTCAGCTTTTTATATTTTAACTCTTGGCTTTATTTTTTTTTTTTTTATCCTCCCGCTGTCCTTTCCTCTGAAAACGTTAAGAGCTGCACTAGATGTGATTCATTGGTGCCTGAACACAGACTCGGGGTACTAAGAGATAGCAGGAGAGGACGCCTCTGAGAGAATGCACAAACAAACCGGGCTCAAGAGAAGCCTAGGGGAGAGAGGACCTTGATAGTGATTTCGTCAAGTGTAAAGGATGGAAAACGGCTAAGGCAGCAGTTGCAAATAGAAATGCTTGTTATATTACTGACTATAATCAGTATTACAGTACTGATTCCCGTGTTTACCTCTTTTGAATAGACATGGATTAGGGAGTGCCTCACTGGCCATATACCTGTTGAGCTGACCACAGAGGATTTGGCTCAGAGCACTATTTTAAAATCAAGTCCCAAGTGGAAAACAGGCTTGCCACGGTGGCCCTGCCCAAGGGATGCGCTGAGATGGCAGCTGAGACTGGGCCTGGTGGCGCATGCCTGTAATCCCAGCGCTTGGGAGGCTGAAAACAGGAGGATCACTACGAGTCCGATCTACGTAGGAAGACCCTATACTAAATATATTTTTTTTTACAAGCGGGGAAAAAAAGTGGAAAACAGATGGCAGAACATAACCGCATCCTGGGGAGCTTGAGCCCTCTATTCCTGCTCAATCCAATAAGGAAGGAGCTTCCAGGGCTAAAAAGACCCTTCCCCGCTAGAGGAGTATTTCACTGAGGCTTCAGTTTCACAGCCACCCAAGGTAAAACCCATTGCAGCGGGAAGCAGAAACAATGAAGCAATGCCCAGGGAGATTTCTTTACAACAGATGCCGATAGGGATCATTCACAAAATATCAGGGCCTTGTCTCTGGCAGTCCAGGGCTTATAGGGCTTAGCAAACAGGAAGTACAGAGGCAGAACGGCATGTGCAGCGTAGTGACCAGCTGTTTCTAAGAGAACAGAAGCAACTGGAACTGGAATGGAAACTATCACCTGGGCAACTAAGAAACTAAAGTATGCTGGGGGAAAGGGGGGGTCTGTCACACTATAGCCTTAACTGTGACACAAGTGACTAAATAAATATAAGCTTGAAAGAAAGGGACACAGGGCCGGCCAAACAGCTCAGTGGATTAAAGCTCCCGCAAGTAGGCTCAGGGGCCAGGCTTCATCCCGTGGCCGTGGCCTGCTATGATGGCCCCACCCCCAGGGCACGCTGAGATGCCAATTGATGGACTTTTTTTTTTTGGCTGGCTCTGGATGCCTTCAGGGCAGGTCTGGTTTGGCTTGAGGATATGGGAATTGAACCACAGCATCCTGATCCTGAGTGCTTTGGGGGGGTTTTGTTTGTGTTTTGTTTTTTGTGGAACCAGGGATTGAACTCAGACCCTTGAGCTTGCCAAGCAAGTGCTTATTCTACGGAGCCATTTCCCCGGCCCCTGAGTGCTTTGTTTAAGTAGTCACTTAAACAACTGAACTAATAGGCAGGCCCCCAAGGTGAGATGGACTGTTTTTTTGAGATGGCAGTTAAGACCGGACTTGGTGGCACAAGCCTGTAATCCCAGCTCTTGGGAGGCTATAACCAGGTTGATCATTACAAGTATGATCCAGTAGTGAGACCCTGAACACCCTGTAGACCCTTCCCTAACAGACAAAAAGAAAGAGAGAGACAGAGAGAGAGAGAGAGAGAGAGAGAGAGAGAGAGAGAGAGAGAGAGAGAGAGAGAATAGAGAGAGAGAGAGGGAGGGAAGGGAAGGGAAGGGAAGGGAAGGGACACAAAAGTTACCAGTATTCTTATTGTACACTGCCCTCCCCACCCTAGTCTGGAGAATAAATCCAGGGACTCTGCACTGAGCTGTATTCATCCCCAGCCTTTTTAAAATTTTGAGACAGGATCTCTAAGTTGTACAGGCTGGACTTAAACTTGTGATCCTCCTGCCTCAGACTCCTGAGTTAGCTGGGATTACAGATCTGCACCAGAGTTTCATCCCTTTTCTGTTTTGGGGGATTTGCCTGATCTCCTACAGCTTGCTAGAGATAGAACTGAAACTGCTCTAACTCAGGTTTTCCTTTTCCCTCCTCAGATATAGAGGAGGGAGTCTGGCTAGAGGCATTCAGTCAGGGATGCTGAACTTGCAAACCTGTCTTTCTGAAGTTGTACTTCTTAAGTAGTAATTCACCCATAATGCCCTTGGAAAACACAGAATATGTTCTTTCAATTGCATCAGAATACTAATCTTGTAAACTTTCGAGTTTGTTCTACCAGTATTCTTAAGACTAAATAAAATACAAAAAGTATATATTATTTGTATATAAAATGTTTTATCCACTCCAAATTCTTGTGAGATCTCTGCTAAATGACCTATAAAAAATTCTGACTAGTCTACCTACAATTAAAAATTTCAAAAATTATAAAGAAGTCGTAACCCAACTTGGCCAAAAATATATTTGAGTGCACTCTAGTTTTGTAAGATATTGGTCTGTTTGTCCAATCTGTTAAACTGTATCTGACCTTGTTTATATGACCTTGTCTGGCCTTGATAGAAAGCAGAAAATTGCTTAATACAGGTCTCACCTTAACTTGGTCTTAAATGTACTAATATATATATATATATATATATATATATATATATATATATATATATATATATATATATATGCTTGGCAAGTGTGAAGTCCTGAGATTGATCATTCATATATATGGTATAAAACAAAGCCATGCTAATATGCTTGCAATAAAAAAAACTCTAAATTACTAACACTTTCTGATAATTACCAGTTACACTGGTAACTGACTCCTGCTATGGATTAATGGGCTGTACAGGGTTAAAAGGCTAAATTCAGGGACTTAAAATCCTTAGACTCAAAATCTGTAGCCTAAATGAGTAAGCTCATTTGAAATAAAAATGTGGGGGCTGGGAAGATGGCTCAGTGGAATAAATGCTTCACAACACAAGGGCCTGAGTTCAAACCCTGGTTCTGCAAAAAAAAAGAACTCTAGCCACCCAAGGACACACAAACAAAGATGCTTGGTCAAAATAAAAAGGTGTTCTGCCAAGTCATCCAAATAAGCACCTCTAATTTCAACAAACCACCCATCACTTGCAACTACAGACAGAAAAGGGGGAGATGTGGGAGACGTGAGGGCAGCTGAAGCTGGAGATCAGTCACACACTCCAGCTGGAGTGAGGCCAGTCCCAAAAACACAGAGCACCCCGGCAAGACACGTAAACTTCCTGCTCCTGTCCACAAAACACCAAGGGACCAAGGTAGTCCAAACAAATGGCTTGCTAGGCAGAGGGGTGTCATGTGACACCAGCCTGCCAAGTACATACATAAGCACTGGGCCCCACCTGACCTCCACTTTCTCTTTTCCAACTCTTGTCTTTACTTTTCTATCCTCCCATCCTTCTTCTAAAACACTTCAGAGCTTAGAGAGATGTCACAGCGTGGGGGTACAGATATGCAATTCCAGCATTCAGGAGGCTGAGGCAGAAGGATTGCAAATCCAGGCCAGCCAGGGAAACTGAGCAAGAACTCAGCTGGGGACACAATTCAAGCCTTCCTCTTTTAAAACTTCCCTTTCCAGGCCAGGGAGATGGTTCAGTGGAATAAGCGCTTCCCTGGCAAGTACAAGAGGCTGAGTTCAATCCCTGGTTCCACAAAAATAAAAAAGCCTTCCCTTTCCTCAGTCTCTTTGAATTGTGTGTAGTTTACTATGGCACTCATATTCCCATTGCGCTCTTCTGTCCTTCCACCGCAGCCCTATGCATAACAAATTTTACTTCAACTGCGCCCCCTTTGTTTCTGTGCATCCACAAGTCCCAATCAGGGACAATGAGGTGACTGGGTTCCACCTGAGGAAGTGAGTTGAGCCATGTACCTGCTCCAGACAAAGGCAAAGCGGGAGCTGGGACAGCTGCTCCACTGAGATGCTGACTAAATGTCCCCATGAAGCCGTGCGTGTTCCCATCCACCCTTCACTCGGGCTTCTCTGGCTGTCAGCTGGGCCCAAGTCCGGCGCTGCCCTTTGAACACCAGGCCTCCTGCCCTCTGTGCTGCTTTAGTCTGTGAAACATGGTCAGTGATGCTGACTCCTCCAGGGACTGAAGCATTAACTTGGTGAGCTCCATACACCAGCCAGCCAGCCAGGATGCAACTTTATCCAGCGGAGAAGGTGACAATCTGCCCAGCCCACGTGAGGGTCAGCCAGCAGCCGGAAGAGGGCAGCAAGGCACAGACTTTGATGGGGAAGAGTCACACCAGCTCTTCTGGCATCTGAGGTTCAGGATAAAGGCCAGCAACCCAGAGGTTGTCCCAAGACAATCCACTCTTCCCAAAATCCAGAGAGCCCTCAGAGGTCTGCTTTGTTATTATCCTGCAGTGTGGGTAGTCTGAACTGCCCGAAGGCCAGCTGCAAGAGGCAGAGCCTCAGGTGCAGGTGCCTGGCACTGCAGAAACAAGGCAAGAGGGAGCCGTTAGGGCTCAGGGCCCAGGCAAGCCTTCGCAGGACATAGTCTGGAGGACTGAGGTTGCATCTGCGCACGAGCCCATTCTTGCAGAGATGTCCTCTCACATGCAAGGAACAGTGTCTGTGCCTCAGAGTGGGTATTCACTCTGGTCTGGCCCATGGGAGAGGGATCTCAGTGGCTCCTTGTATCCCCCTGCTGGGCAAGTGTGTGTGTGTTTGTGTGTGTCTCTGTGGGCTCAGTGTTTTGTATAATAACAGCGTTAATGAGATAAAATACCGGAAAATTCAACCCTTTACTGTTCAAGTCAGAAGCTTTTAGTATTTTCTTTATCACCCTCAGACCTCACCACTAACTCCAGCAGATGCTCTCCACTCCAAAAGGAAACCCTTCATTTCCATCAGCACGCACTTCACAGTTCCTGGAGCAACCAATATGGTGTCTGTCTCTTTTCTGGATAATTTAATATAAAGGCAATCTTACAATATGTATCTGAGAGTATCACTAAGGTTCGTGTCATAGACGATATCAACACCGAGTTCCTGAAAGAGAAATTGAAATTTTTATTTATTTATTTATTTATTTATTGGCAGAACCAGGGATTGAACTCAAACCTTTGTGCCTGCCAGGCAAGTATTTATTCTACTGAGCTATCTCCCCATCCCCTAATTATTTATTTTTAGTGTATTTAGTACAGGTCTCACTACACAGATTGGACTCATAGTGATCCTCCTATTTTCAGCCTCCCAAGCACTGGGATTACAGGTGTGAATTCCAAATAAAGCCTGTGAGGAATGCCCACCAAAAGCAGACATACGTGAACAAGCCTGATAGCAGGACATGTCTTCCTTTGGGTAACCCAAGCATGGTTAACCAATGGCCTTGCAATGTAACTTGAGATCCCCCTCCCCCTACCGCCCCCAAGCTGGCCAGAGAAGCACTAATTCTACTGAGCCATCTGCCCGGCCCCTGTAACTTGAGATATTTACACTCCCTTAGCCACCCAGCCCTCCAATCACCCTGAGCTAGATCTGCCTGTTTACCTCCCTGCTTGCTGTCCCTATAGAAGTCCCAAAGTCCCACCAGGTGGAGCTCTGGCTCTTTGGGAGAGATCCCAATCAGGCTCACTAATAAACCTGTACCTCCTCAGTGCCCTTTCTTCCAATGCTCAGTCTGTTTTCCCTAACATTGCACTGTATGACTGCATAATATTCCATTGTGTGGATATGCCACATTGGCTATCCTTTCATACCTGATGGAGGCGGCTTCTTTTTGGCGAATTGCCTTTGAGATCTGAATCCCACTCTCTCTGAGCTCAAACTTGTGATCCTCCTGCCTCAGCCTCCCACAGTGCTGGAGTCACAGGTGTGCACCACCACACCTAACTCCTATTTTCACCTTGTCCTCTCCTGTTTCCTGCCTTCCACGTACTCCAGCCAGGCTTCCTCTTCCACGCATCTTCTCCCTCTTCTTCCTCTTCCTGACCATTGTGTGTCCCCACTACCTGGAATGCGCTGCCTAAGTCATTCCATCTGTCAGTCCTCAGCTGAGATGCCAACTCCTCAGAAAACTGACTTGCTTCCTCTGCATCTGCCTCCCCATCCCATAGCACCACCTCTGTGAAGGCAAGCTCACTCACCCTCATCAGGGCAGAGCTGGATCCAGCTGCAGGTAGCCTGGAAAGCACAGGCAAACGGCCACAGGTCCCAGGCAGTGAGCAATGTCAGAAAGAACTGCACAAGTCTGAGCCCCACCTGAGTCCTGGCTCCTGCTGTGTCTCTTACTCAACACTCAGGAGGCTGAAACAGAAAGATCACAAATTTGAGGCCAGCCTTGGCTACTGAGTAAATTCAAGGTGACCCTCAATTACATAGGGAGGCCCTGGCTCAATAACAAAAATAAACAAAACTCATAACAACCTGGGTATGGTGGGCTATACCCGATTCTCAGCATTCAGAAGTCTGAGGCAGGAGGATCACCTCGAGTTCAAAGTGACCCTGAGCTATATATACAATGACTTCAAGACCAGCCTGAACTACAAAGTGGGACTCTGCCTCAAACAAACAAGCAAACAAACAAAAAAAAAATCAGCAATTTAGTGAGAACTTATCACAGAGTAAAAAATAGGAAAAAGACCTAGGGCTACAGCTTAGTGTGAAGGCCTGACAGTCAGTCCCCGCACCTCCTACCAAAAGAGAAAACAACTCCATGAGCATCTAGAAAAGTTGGAGCCCTCACCTACAGCTGATAAGAATGAAAAATGGTGCAGCTACTTGGAAGGACACTGTCCCCTCCTTGTGTATTATGTGGAAATGCTTGTTGTGTGTTAGAGCAGCACATCACCGGGGAGGGGCTCACTGGTTTCCTTGGCTGGGGACAGGAGTGCTGAAGTCCTAAAGTATGAGGAATTCCTCAAAAGGAAACAATGTCCCCCTCTGAATTCAGTAGCTCTCTTCGGGGCTGGGGAGATGGCTCAGTGGAATAAGTGCTTACCTGGCAAATGCAAGGGCCTGAGTTCAATCCCCAGTTCCACCAAAAACTCTCAGTAGCTCTCTTCTACAGATGAGACTGGATTCTGAGAGTTCATTGTGAACACGGTCACTCTAATGGTCTTCTACTGCCAAATTGTGTGCCAAATATAACTGAGCTAATTGCCCCCACTCGTAGTGACTGGAAGTAACTTTTCGCCAGCCCCACTAGTGTTCCATGCTCCCAGGCCTTGCTGAGTTTAGAAAGCTTGTGAGAGGCAACCCTACGTGGAGAGAAGATGGTAAGACAACACATATTTGAGTTCAAGCCCCAGCAGTGCACTAATTGCCCAAATCCACCCATGGAACTCACTTTCCATGCCTTTTAAAATGGGGGGCCAGTAATATGACAAGGTGGCACCTCAGGCTGAGTATGTTAACAGAAGCCAGAAGACAGTATGGCATAAAAATAAATACAAGGGACTGAGGCTGTACCTCAGTGGTAGAGAGCTTGCCTGGTGTAGATTTAACCCAGAATACTAAATAAATAAATAAATAACTTGATTATAGCACACCAGCAAGTACAGAGTGATGCCTCATTATAGTATTTTGCTTTGTGAACCCAGGGCCTTGACACTGAGCTACATCCCCAATCCTCTTGAAAGTTTTGGAAACGGGGTCTCACTAAGTTGCCAAGCTGCCCAGGCAAGGCCCAGGCTTTTGATCTTTCTGCCTCAGCCACCCAGGACTCTGAGATCACAGGTGTGCTCCCACTGCAGGGTTCACTGCAGTTGTGATTTGCACTTCCCTGGTAGCTAACGATGTTCGGCATCTCTTCATGTGTTCCCTGGTGTTTTATATATCTTCTTCAAAGAAATGCCTGCACATTCCACTGCCACGTCTTCTTCTTTTTTTTTTTTTTTTTTTTTTTTTTTTCAGAACCAGGGATTGGACTCAATTGAACTCAGGCCCTTGCGCTTGCCAGGGAAGTGTTTATTCCACTGGGCCATCTCCCCAACCCCATCATGGCCATGAATCACAGAAAGCTCTTAATTTTAATGAATTGGAATTCATTAAAAGTTCACTAACTAGTTCTTTCTTCTATCATTTGTGCTACTGATATATCTAAGAAGGCTTTGCATTATTTGTAAGTGTTCACAACCACAAATAGGTCACAAACCAAGTCTCAGCAAATTTTAGAGGATTAAAATCTGTCCATACTTTCTGACCACAACAAATTTAACATAGAAATCAGTAATTTAAGAAACTCGTGGTGGTGGGCACCTGTAATCCCAGCTCTTGGGAGGCTGTAAACCGGCAGATCACTACAAGTCTGATCTAGTAGTGAGACCCTGAACACCCTGTAGACCCTTCCCTAAAAAAATACACACACACACACAAAAAAGAAAGACTTCAGCTATTTAGAAATGAAGCAGCAGCATTAAACAACCCACAGGTAAGGAGGAAACCACAGAAAAAATTGGAAAATATTGTGAACTAAATGATAATGAAAATGGAATATATCGAACCTGTTATGCACAGCTAAAGCTATGTTACAGCCTTAAATGCATGCGAAAGGAAAGAAGAGGGCCAGGTTTTTCTTTTCTTTACTTTTTTTGGGGGGGGTACAGGTCTCACTGTGCGGCCCACATTCATAGTGATCCTCCTGCTTTCTGCCTCCCTGGTGCTGGGATTACAGGCGCGCGCCACCACGCCCGAACTCCAATCGCCAGCTCAGCGCACCCCAAGGTGGGGCCGGCGTGGCAAGCGGAAGCAGGGATCGAACCCTGGCCACTGCGCTTACCTAAGCAAGCGCTTAGTCCGCTGAGCAGTGAAGTAAGCGCTTCCCTGGCAAGTGCAAGGGTCTGAGTTCAATCCCTGGTTCTGAAAAAAAAAAAAGGAAAGAAGAAAGGCGGCAAGCCAGGCATGAATGTTACTCTCAGACAGCACAAAACATTCACCGCTTAGCTCCTTAGTCTCAGCAACTGCCCGGCAAGCACAAGGACCTGGGTTTGACCCCAGATACCGCAAACTGAAGCCAGGCGTGGTGGTGCACGCCTGTAATCCCAGGGCTGGGGAGACGGAGACAGGAGGCTCCCTGCAAGTCTGAGCTACGTGGCAAAACACTATACCAAATAAATAAATAAATTTTAAAAAATTTTAAGATATTTTTCAAACATCGCCAGTCAAGTGCGGGGATGATGGTGTCGCTACCTGGGGGTACACGTAAGAGACAGGAAGGAAGTCCGGCTCGGCCGCGAGAGGCACAGCAGCTCGCCCTGGATTTGCCTGCAGGAGTAGCTCAGCTTCTCCACAGCCCTCGCCAGCGCTGAGACTGAGCAAATCCTCTCCTCTGTGTCGGTCTTCACACCCATAAAATGGGAGGAACATGTCTCCCTCTCGATTCTGTTAAAAGCTCTAAATGCTCAGCATGAACCAGGGCTGCCCGGGTGTGCTCGCGGCGTCGCTGAGGCAGCTGCGCCTCAAGGCTTGCGGCTGCCTCTGCAGCCTGAGGCCCCGCACCGACCTGTCCAGGCCGTGACAGAGCCCTGACATTGCCGCAGGCTCAGGCCTCACGTCTCCCTGAGCACCGCAGCCCAAAGGCTGGACCCGGTGTCGCCTGCGAGCGAAGATGAGCACATGGAGAAAGCCAGCCTCTGCAAGGACCTGGACACTCGCCGCGCCTCGCTGCCCGCCACACGCTGCGCAGCTGAGCTTCCGAGTGTTCCACGGGAAGGAGATGCGTGGCCGCAAGAGGCCTCTGAGAGGAGCCCTGGAGCTGCTGGCCCTGGAGCAGTGCCTGAGCATGCTGCCCTGAGATCCAGGCCTGGCTATGAGTCCAGCTCCCCAAGAGAAGTGAGCAGAGCAGTGAGGTCGGGCTCACAGCACACAGGGGACAGCCTGGGCCGAATGTGGGCCTAATGCACTCTGGTCTGGCCACTCACACACTCAGTTCTTGTGTCTGCCTCTTCCAAACTCACACAGAAGCAGGTGGGTCTGTTTGATTGTAAGTAACCAAAATCCCAGCTCAAACTGGCTGAATCAACCAGAAACATAAGGGGGCTCAGATATGACCATGTCCAGAAGAAAGATCACATGCAATTGCCATGCCTGTCTGTCTCTCTTTCACTTGTTCTCCTTTCTCCACTCAGGTTTTCTACATTAGCTTTATTTTTTAAGTCCGGTTCTCTCCCCAGGGTCTTGTGTTCATCTCTGACACCAACTAGCCTGGGTCTTGCTTCAGTGATGAGGGAAAGTAAACCCGAGGCAACAGCACACGTGTGCAGGCAGACTTTAACTGGAAAGTTGATTATAGAAAAGCTATAGGCAGCCCCACAAGAGATAGCAAAACTGGTTCCTCCATACACACCTGACAAAGGGTGCTTTTCACTTTCCTGGGTTCCCAGTGGAATGTCCTTCAGCATTCATGAGTTTTTCTAAAGGGTTTAGAGGCCGCTAGAGAGGATGGAGTGCTTTTCATCATTTGAGGTTTTTGTTTTTGTATTTTCATAGTACTAAGGACTGAATCAAGACCTATGCAGTAAGCAGCTTTTTTTTTTTTTTTTTTTTTTTTGAGGCGGACACTAAGCTGCTAAGTTATGCCTTGAGCTTGGGGTCCTCCTGCCTCAGCCCCCCAGGGAGCTGGAATCACAGATGTGGGCCACCATGCCTAGCCTGGGTTGTCACTGTACCAGCCTGAGTTTGCTTGTGTCCCAAAATGTGTTCTGACTGCCTCTGTGGAGACTTCATCACAGATAAGCATTAAAATGGAGGTGAAAGGGAGCTTGGGCCCAGTCCCCGGACAGACCTGTTGCCGTCACACAGCCTACCTTCCCTTAAGGGGTATGTTGAAACCCAAAAATCCAAAACCAGACTCAACTCAAAAAGCACTTTATTTAGCTGAGCTCAGCGGCAACAGGTGCTCTCGTCTCCAAGTACGTGCACGCTGATCTTAAGTGAGGCACAGTTTTTAAAGGGAAAAACCACAAGAGTAGGGGGAGGAGGGGGATTTGACAAAGCTTATTTTGAGTTAGTCATGACCAAGGGTTAACTCTTTGTTCCTGCAGACAAGGTCACATTTTGTAAACGTTACAGGAATATGTCCTTATTTGGCTTCGGCGTTGTTTTTGTTCTGGTACTTGGAAGGACATCTGATGACAGTTTCACCCATTTTCAGGCGTTCTGCTTGTTCCCGTAATTGGAAGGACAGTTTAACTCATTTTGTGGAATGTTGAAGAACATTTCTTTATCTTCTCTCTGAAGGCTGAGAAACACTTTCTATTTGTACAAACAGTCACATCTTGCAGTTAGGCATGGGTGGAAGTTTACAAAAGAGAGGACAAGATATCACAAAATGGAGTTCACATAAATTTTAAAAAATGAAGGTGGTTGAGCCAGGTTACAACACGTGACCTGGCTCGACTTATTTCCACCCTCTTGCTGCCCAGGTTTGCAGCTGCCTGCTCATCTTCTCTCAGGCTGCTACTCAGAAGCCCTGCCAGTGCCCCCATCTCACTTTCAGCCAGTCAACTCCCAGGGATGAACAGCACAGAGCATTTGGGAGAACTGAGGTGACTAGTACCGGGGTGTCCCTGTACATCGTCTCTCTGCTCAACCTGGGCTGCCTCTGGGCTGTGGCTGCAGTGGTCACAAAACTTGGAAGCCACACTGATGTCCCTGGCAGGGCTAGAGGCACACAAAGGAGACGCAGCCAAGAGACAGTCCCGAGCAGAGACTGAGGCCCCACCCAGAGGATGGGGCACGAGGTGGGGTGGGCATGCCAGGCTCCCCTGAGGCGTGCGCCAGGCAGGAGGCTCCTGATAGGTAGCTGCAGATAGGCCACCAAGGCAAATGGGGCTCGTCACCACTCGGCCCTCCCTAGGCCATGTCACTCAGGTCCCTGCTTACAAGTAAGTGAAAGGCATGTTGCGCTCAAAACTTCCCAACCTTGGGAGCTGTCCTACTTACTCTTCTCTGATTGATAAGACAAAATACCCAGCACCCAAATCTGAGGGGAAAAGGTTTATTTAGCTCACACTTTATGGAGGTTTCAGTCCAAAATCAGCTGGCTCCAAAGGAGGGTGGCACCACAGAGGAGAAACAGTTCATAATGGACAAAGTGGGCATGGTGGTGCACCCCTGTAATCCCAGCATTTGGGAGACTGAGGCAGGAGGTTCCTTGAGTGATCAACCCAGGCTATAAAGTGAGTTCAAGGCCAGCCTGAACTGCATAGTGAAATCCCTTCTCAAAAAGACAAAAAAGAGAGTTCATGGTGGACAGAGCAGCAAAGCAAGCAAGAGACTAAGCTCCTTCTATCCTTTTATCTCATCCAGGCCACTTAGGGTGGGTGTCATTCACATCCATAATCCCAGTGCTCTTGATCCCAGTATTGTACCATGCGGGGATCCCAGGGTTGCATCCACCTCTTAAGAGCCCCACCTGAGACCACAGGATTTGTGGGGACATCTAGACACAAGACAAACAGAGTTACAAAAGAGGTGATGGCCGTATAGGACCCAACACACACCTGGTACCTGAGCCCTCATAAGAAGCCCTTTTGGGGACGCACTGGTCAGTCCCTGCTGGGGCACAGGAAGGACAGGGAGCAAGTGGTCCTTTCCACCTGTGAAGTTGGCAGAGCCTTCAAAGAAAGGCCACACGGTGCTGGGAGGACACAAGTAGCTGAAGTCTGGGCACAGGGAGCAGTGGGGTCCAAAGCCTGGTGCTTTAACTTGGACCAGTGCATTCCCAGCAGAGTGAGTGCAGGCAGGAAAGGCAGAAGGCTGGGGTTTGGGGTAGGAGGCCAAGGCCACCAGATGACTGACCTGGCTTCCACCGCACTGGGCTAGACACGTGGTCAGCCTTGTGGCAGCACTGCCATCTCAATGGGATCTTAGTTTCCGCAGGTAAACCCCACCTTTTGAAGCAGGAATGGTGGGAGCTGTGCTCTCCCCTTGGGGTCTGGCGCGGCTCCAGGACCCTGGCTTCTGGGCTGCAGAGCCTTGCTGCCCCTCCCTCTCCTGCGCTCCTCCTTCTCCTGCACCCTTCCTGCATGCATCTTCTGTAGCCAGCTCACATGTCCTCAGCCGCCCAGGACCCCACACCTGGCATCCCGCTTGCCCTTGGCCACGTTCCATCTTCACAGCCCCCCCCCAGCCTGATCCTTCCCATCAGCAGGGGCCTGCTGGGCTTCTGTGGTGACCAGTGTCACCAGGACAAATGTCTGCAATGACTCTTCATTCTGCTGTGCTCACTAAGTACACATCACCCCCAGCCCACAGCCAGGTGCAAGCCTCCCAGAGGTGGGCCCTGACTGGGGGAGCAGGTGGCTGCAAAGCCCAGACCCCACTCACGCTTGCTGGCAGTTGCCCTGAGCGTTTGGCAGGAGCCCTAAAGGACCGAGGGAAACTTCAGGACCTGAGAGGCAGGGTGGCTGTGTAGCGCAGCCCGCTCCCTCAGCTGTCCAAAACCCTCAGTGAGAAACCTCCCTTTAGAAATGAAGCTGTGCCGGGGACACCCATACCTGCAGGTAGCCAGAGTCAGGACAGATGAGGGCCCCTGAGGACCCCCAGTTTCAGAGTGCAAGCTGGCATGGACCCTGATGAGATGGGTGGCAAGCAGAGCCACACGGAAGGGCCAGGGCTGTCACAGGTGGCCACAGATGCCGGCTTATGGAGATCCAGACATGTCAGTGGCTGGTAGGTGGGTTTAGGGAATCCCGAGGGCCAAGCCGGCCCCCCAGGGATGCCTGGCCCACCCACACTTGGGTTCGCTTCCTCAAGAATACGGCTGGCACACGGCCAGCCCTCGCCACCCAGGAGCAACCTGCCTCAGAGTCCGGACTGCATCCCTGGGCTGCTATCCACAGCTTCTGTGTGCCTTCTGAAGGAAGAGGCCTCCAGGTATGCGCAGTGCCAGAGAATGTTCCAGAGCCCCATATCCCTCGAGACCCACAGGAAGAGCCACGGGAAGACACCACAGGCCTTTGGTGAGCGCGAGGCCTTCAGTCAAAGCACCGCCGCACACTGCGTATGCAGAGTGGTTAGCACCCAGGCTGACACTGCACTGCACGCAGCAGCAGCAGGGCACATGCGAGGGGCACCTCGCCTGCACAAGCCCTGCGGGCCGCCCGCATGCAGCTCTGTGCACCCACACCAGGGAGATGCCCTGTGGGTGTCCCTTGCATCCCAAGACCTTCGTACAGCACTCCTGCTCCCGGGGCATCAGACACCCTAGAGAAGCCCTGAGGTGCAGTGACTATGGAAAGGCACTCGGCCCAGCTCTCCCCGCACTGCGCCCTTGCAAATCCACGTCGCCAGCCTGCATGACACCATGGCCCTGGGTTCCCAGGGCCAAGAACCGGATGTTGGCTGAGGAGGTGCCCGGAGTCAGGCGGCTCTCTGAGAACACTGCGACCCAGCCAGGGGGGTCCTCCCTCCCTAGGCAGCCGGGCCTGGAGACAGGGTTTGGGTGGTTCTCAGGCTGGGCAAGCCTCCAGGGCCAGGAGAGTGAAGCAGGAGAACCAGGCTCCATTTCTCCCCGACCCCTCTGCAGCGTGGCCCACAGGGACTCCCACCCAGCCACCATGTGCCTCCACGCTCGCATCCCCTCCACTTGTGTGGCACTGCTGAGGCTGCCTCTCCTCTGAGGCCTCTGGACTGTGCACCTCTCACCTTCCTGGCTCTGATCCTCGCTGCTGCCTGACATGGGAGGCTCCCCTCTCCCCTCTGGGAGCCTCACCGCTCACACCTGCACCACCACAGTGCCCAGCTTCTTCCTCCAGGGTCTCTCTCTATTGCCCAGGCCTGAGAAGAAAGCTTTCCAGTGCCCTCTGGCAGGTGGCTTGTCCTGGCACACACTTTCAAGAGCCCCACGCGGCCTCTGCAGCTGTGTTCAGATGCGCACAGTTACATCTGCGGTGTGCACCATGGAACGGGGTTTCCGAAGTCAATTCTGGGAAGCCAAATCCCTCACTTCCTTGCATACTGACTCAGGACGGGGCCACCTCGCACACGCCAGCCACGGGAAATGCGCGTGGTTCCAGCAGAAGCTGACGGGCTCCACCAAGAGTCCTCACAGCTGTCCTCTGATGTCCCTTTGTGGGGCCACCTCCACGTGTCCTGAATGTCTCTCACACTTGTAGCTGTGGCATTTTACTCCCTATAGAGCACATGGCCTGTGCTTCCCATGGGAACTGTGGGTGCAGGGCTCATATCTCATCCTGTCTCAGGGTGCAAGATGTGACATCGGGTTGTGTGACAGTCACCTTCCCTGGGCAGTCACCCTGCTCTGCCTCCTGTGTCCTCCCATGCACTGAAGTGTGTGGCCCAGGGCCCACACATAGCGCCACCCCAGCTTGAAGAGGTAGAGACACGGGACAGAGAGCTGACTGGTCAGGGCCAGCCCACAGGCCTGAGGCCCCCATGTGAGCACGCGAGGCCCACAGCAGTTCCAGGAAGGACCACGCACAGTAATACCGGCGCGCGCCACAGCATTTCTCTTAAATCACGCGTATGTTTTCCAACAAAGAGAAGAGAAAGCTGAGCGTAGAGCAATAGCCATACGCAAGGTAGGCATGAAATCACAGAAGGCCAATGGAGAAAAACAGGAAGCAAGGGTCACAGGGGCCACAGGGTCAATCTTTAGATTATGCACGAATGGGGGCGGGGGCGGGGGCTACTGGGGAGAAAACCCAGAACCTTCACTAGGCTACGTCACCAGCCCTTTTTCCTTTTCTTTTTCTTTTTTAGCACAATAAAATCCTAAATTTATTTACTTTGATTTTGGTTTGTCTTTGACACAGGGTCTCAGTCTGCCATTCAGGCTGCTTTGAACTCACTTTGTAGTGCAGGCTGGCCTCAAACTTGCAGGGATCCTCCTGTCTCAGCCTTCCCAGTGCTAGCATTATAGGCCAAAGCCACCATGCCTGACCCTTTGCACTTATTTTTTGTTTGACTTTTATTACTTTTGTAGTATATAATGATTATATTTACTGTAGGGATTGGTATACATACATGACCCTTCTCCATTTTTTGTTTCCCCCTCTTCTCCATACCCCTTTTATTTTTCCAACATCAGATTCATTTATTCATAATTAAAGTTAATTATCAGGGCCAGTGAGAAGGCTCAGTAGAATAAGCACTTGCCTGACAAGTACAAGGGCCTGAACTCGATCCCTGGTTCCACGAAAAATAAATAAGTAAAGTTAATTATCAAAAAACTAAAAAATAAAGTTAATTATCATATATACATACTGAAAAACAGACTAACAGGCCAAAGAACATAAAAAACATGTAGAACAATTATACTAAGTCAAGACACACTTTTGGAGATACTATCCACACTGGCTTAGGGTATAGTAAATCCCAGCTTACTTAAGGGATGTGTGAGTTGTGATCTTTCGCAGATTCATGTGAGGTTCACTTCACTGGACAGGGAGGACTTTTCTTTTCCTCTTGTTTCTTGTCATCTGATATATATATATATATATATATATATATATATAGAGAGAGAGAGAGAGAGAGAGAGAGAGAGAGAGAGAGAGAGATTTTCATATAAATAAGAGAAACCATCCAATGTCTGAGCGTGTCCGAGTTACTTCGTTTGACGTTATGCTCTCTTGTTTCGACGCAGGCCTTGCTAAGCTGCCTAGTGGCTGTGAACCTGTGACCCTCCTGCCTCCATTTCCCAGAGTTCCGGGATTGCTGGACTACACCACCATGCCCAGCTACTCTTTTTCTTTTTCTTTTTTCTTTCTTTCTTTCTTTTTTTTATAGCTAGCCTTGGGCTGGCCTGATACCTCAGCAAACTAAAGCATCTGCTTAAGTTCGATCCCAGACAGCCGTGCCGGCCTGCCCCAAGGCACACCGAGACGGCATTGAGCCTTGGCGTGGTGGTCCATGCCTGTAATCCCAGCTTCTGGGAGGCTGAAAACAGGAGGATCACTATGAGTCCAAGCTACATAGTGAGACCCCGTAGCCCCTGTCCTAAATACAAGAGAGAGGGAGGGGAGAGAGAGACAGAGGCAGAGACAGAGAGACACGCAGTGTTGCTTAAGCTAGTCTCAAACTGCTGGGCTCAAGTGATCCTTGGCTCACCTCCCAGTGTTCTCTACATTTTTGCAAAAGAAGCAGTCCATTAAGAAAATGCTCATTTGAAAGCAGAAATGTCTTAAGAACCTTGTGGAACAGAACCGCAATGAAAAATTGGTGAAACCTGTGTACTCACGCTACCTTATTCTTTATGATGATAGAAAAAAGAAATATTGAGGACTAGGGGTGTAGTGCCATGGAAGAGCTCTCACCCAGGAAGTACAAGGCCCTGGGTTTGACCCTAGCACTACAGAAAAGAAATAAAAGAAAAACAACAGCTGGAAGCTAAAATTTGGCAAAAGATGAAAAACATACAGGTTCAGAAAGTTCAGTGAATCCAAAAGCAGCATAATCTCAACTTCATACCCAGCTACCTGCTGACATCATAACCTAATGAAAACTTAAAAAAAAAAAAAAAGCCTTGAAAATAGCCCAAGAGAAACAGTATGTTACATTAAGCAGACAAAAGAATAGATCGCATGTTTCTTATTAGAAACCATGGACTGAGGGCCAGCCATATAGCTCAGCAGATTAAAGCATCTGCAAGCAGTCAGGGCCAAGGGTTTGATCCCCAGGCCTGCCACCCTGGTCCTGGGGCACACTGAGATGGCAATTGAGACTAGACATGGTGGCACACACCTGTAATCCCAGCTCTTTGGGAGGTCATAAGCAGGTGGATCACTATGAGTCAGATCTAGTAGTGAGACCCTGAACACCCTGTAGACCCTGCCCTAAAATACAAAGAAAGAAACCATGGACTGAAAAGAGAAAAAGAAAGAAGGAAAGAAAGAAAGAAAGAAAGAAAGAAAGAAAGAAAGAAAGAAAGAAAGAAAGAAAGAAAAAAAGAAAAGAAAGAAAGAAAGAGCCAGGTGTGGTGGTACAGGCCTATAATCCCAGCTCTCAGGAGGCTGAGGCAGGAGGATTGTTGTGAGTTCAAGACCAGCCCGAGCTACAAAGTGAGCTTAAGGCAGGCCTGAACTGCATAGTGAGACTTTGTCTCAAAAAGAGAAAAAAGAAAGAGAAAGAAAGAAAGAAAGAAAGAAAGAAAGAAAGAAAGAAAGAAAGAAAGAAGGAAGGAAGAAAGAAAGAAACCATGAATGTAAGAAAGCAAAGAAAAATATATTAAAGTGCTAGAAGAAAAAACACTATCATCCTAGAGCTCTACACCTGTTGAAATGCTCTTCAAGGCAAGCACGCCTGCCTCTATCCCAGCACTCAGGAGCCTGAGGCAGCAGGAATGCTGTGAGTTTAAGGGCACTCAGGGCTCCAAAATGAGTTCAAGATGAGCCTGAAATACACAGTGATACCCTGTCTCAAAAAAACCAGAATAAATAAATAAAAGAGGAAGATACACAGTACAAGAGAAAGCCCAGTGAACAAATGCTGAAGTTGCTCTATTAACATCATACCAAGTAGACCACACCGTAAAGGACACAAACAACAATAAAGAGGAACATTATAAAGTGGGCCTGGTGCCACAACTGTTATTCCAGCACTTGGGGGGCTGAGGCAGGAGGATTGCAAGTTTAAGCCCAGCCTACTCAAATCAGTGAGACCTTGCCTCAAAATGCATTCAGTGTTGAAGCCCTGGGTTCCATCTCCAGTAATACACACAAAAAATAAATAAAAATTAATAGAGATGAAAAATAATGGGAAAAAAATCACAATTATAGTCTGAGACATCACCTCTCAGGGACCAAGGGAGGCTAACTCATGTAATGGGCAATACAGCTTATTCCATCCACCAACAGAAGACACATTTTCTTCAAGTGCATGGGGAACAAACAGCAAAAACGATCATATCTTGAGTTGTAAAACAAACATGAACCAAGGTTAAAAAAAAAAGTAGGAGCTGGCAAGATAGCTCAGCTGTCTAAAGCACCTGCTTTGGCAAGCTTAGGCAAGCTCTCAGGGACCGCGGTTCGATCCCCAGCACCACATGCCGTGCCAGCCCCTCCCCCCAGGGCAGGCTGAGCTGACCCCCCCCACAAAAAAGAGTCTGTGAGGTATAGCGAGACACTGTAATAAATAAATAATTTTTTTTTTAAAATGTATACAATCAGAGTATGTTCTCTGACTATGGTAGACTCAAATTAGAAAACAGTAGAAAGATAGGAAAATCTTCAAATAGTTAGAAATCAAAGACACACCTAAAAAGTGCTCTGGTTATTTGTAGCATCAAAATGCTTACATGAGGAAAAAAGAAATATTGTGAAATAAAAGTCTGAGCCTTCACTTCCACTAGAAAATGAAATCCAAAACAATCAGTCAAGTGCAGTGGTGCACACCTGTGCCCCTAGCACTTTGGGAAGCTGAGGAAGGGGAATTATAGGTTTTGAGGCCCTGTCTCCAACAGGGGCTTGGAGACCTAACTCCTTAGCACAGTGCCTGGATCTCCAGTCCCACACATGAAGATCAGAAGGAAAAACAGTGATGACAAAGGAAATCAAAACCATTTTGGCTATGACACCAAAAACTGGTGCTCTGAAAATATAAATATTGATAACATCTGGTAAGATTGTTATTTTAAAAGTGAGAAGGAAACTCAGGCATGATCCTGGATGCACTTGGGAGGCTGAGGCAGAAGGACTGTCTCAAGTTCAAGGCCAGCATGGACCACATAGTGAGATCCTGTCTCAAAAATAAAGTGAGAAGGAACAAAGTATATATTGAGCACCACAAACTTTGAACTCTGAAGTGCTCCGAAATTTGTCATTTTCTGGACATCAGTATGATAAGTGGAAAATTCCACTCCTAATCACTCATGATGAAAATGCAGAGTCCCTAAAAACACTGCATAAAACCAAATTTGGGCTATGTTTATAAGGGCCATGGGAGCCATAAGTGAAGCGCAGGTCTGGTCCCAAGCACTTTAGGTTCGGCAGACTCAACCTGTACCAAGAATGAAACAGAGAGGCATGGCATGGTGACTCCTGCCTATAGTCCCAGCACTCAGGAGACTGAGGCAGAAGGATCCTTGCAAGTTCAAGACCAGCCTGGGCTACAAAGTGAGCTTAAGACCAGCCTGCACTGCACAGTAAGACCCTGTCTCAAAAAGACACACACACACACACACACACACACACACACACACACACACAGAGAGAGAGAGAGAATGAAACAGACTGCAATAATACAGACCCACACAGACATTAAGATGGTAATACGCACTGAATTCCTCTATACAATTAAAACCAACAACCTGGATGAAATGTATTATCTCCTTGAAAGCCAAATATTACTAAAATTAACCAAAGGAGAAATGAACAACCAACCTAAATGAGCCTTTGTCAGTTAAAGAAGTTGAATTTATAATGTGAAATATTCTTTGAAATGTAGTGGTTTTGGTCATTTTTGAGGCACTGGAACAGCACCCTGGGCCTCCATCTGCTAAGCATTTACTCTACTACTGATACAGTCCCTAGGCACCATGATGAGTTAGGGTTAAAGCGAAACATAAAAAATTACTCTGTTCAACTTCCTGTGACCTTCTTCTTGTAAGAACACAAGGAGACTTGGTGTACCATTGATAAATCATCAGTAGATGGAGAGTTCCAGAATACAGCTACAAAATAAGTCAAAGTAAAGGTCAAAGCGTTTCTAACTGTACAAAATAACCAAGGTGTTGCTAACCAACTGAAAAATATTGTAGCGGTCAAGACCACATGTACACAGACATATGTTAAACAGGAACTATACAATGCTCCCAGAAAGAATGTATGCTGAGTGACGGCCCTGCTGTCCCCAACGGTGCTGCTCTGTCTGTGTTAGATGACCAATTTGTTTCACAAACAGGGTGTGGCTTCTAGTTTTAAAACCTCTCTATTTCTAAGACTCCTCACCATTTGTCCTCTCCCACATGAGTATGATCAAGCGGTTACGGGTCTGTTAATAAAAGGCTCATAAATTTTAATAATTGGAATCTGGTCTGGTTTCTTTGTTGAGAATCCATAACATTTGGGGACTCATCCAGGATCCCATTAACTGGGATCAAACAGGAACCAGTTTGTTTGTTTTTTTCAGAGAACAGTAATCTAGGGAGATTCTTCAGCCCCCGACTTATAAGGTCTCTGAAAGTTTTCAAATTCTTTGCTGATTCAGACAATACAAGCCGTATGTAACCTCTTGCTGGTAACAGATTTTTTGTTTTGTTGTGGCACACCATGGTGAGTCATAGGAGGAGCTGGCCGCAACAGAAATCCCTTGGATTCTGCTCCACTCTACCACAATGGTGGGCCGGAACATTGGATTTGTCTTTGGTTTCATTCTGTCTTTGTTCCTTGTTTGTTTCTTGATTGTGTCATTTGTAAATATAGGTTAGACTGCTTCTGCTTCTTTGTTGCTGTTTTAATGTGTTCTTGACCATCTCTAGAATTTCAGACAAAAAGCCTCAGGATCCCCATGGGCAAGATGCTCTCACAAAACTCCTGCCCATCCTCCGTGCCTGTGAGCCACTTCTGGGTGGTTTTTGGTGCCACAAGTTGATTTCAGCTAACTGCCCCAAAGTGGCTGCAAGAACAGAATGCTGTGGTGTGAAAAAAATAACAACTTACTCTGACCTAGGTAAGATTTGATTGGCTTTTGTTCTTCTCTCCAGGCTAATGTTGGGACCTAACTTCCGGACATGAAAGTTATGTCAATCTATATCAGATGAGTATTCCTGAGATACTTTGTGTGTGTGTGTGTGTGTGTGTGTGTGTGTGTGTGTGTGTGTTACTGAGGATTGAACTCAAGACCCAGCCAGGCAAATGCTTATTCCACTGAGCCATCTCCTCACCCCCTAGGAGATACTGATGGACACATTGCTTCTCTCACTGAGAGTCTGTTTTATAGTAGATAAATATTCCTGTATTTGTCTCAGGCCAGAGGCCTCATGAGGTTTATTTTCCTCATTTGTTTTGAATTTGTTGTAAGGGGAACCCTACCTTACCTTACCAGGGAATCTAAGGGAATGTTGGCAGTTTGTTTTGGTTTGAAATCCAGCCAAGAGTCTAAATTACTAAAAAGAGGTCAGAAAAAAGAAAAAAATTTTCCTGGGATGTTGTTGACCATTTGTTTGTTTGTCTGAATCATTTGTTCTCTGTCCCAGTGCATGTGCATCCCCTGCTATGCATGTGCCAGGGCAAGGACAATGGCATTAGTTCTGTTCCCCTTCGCATTCTTGCCTTTTGTGACCATCTACCTGGAAATGCAGAAGAGCACAAACCTAGCTGGGTTGTCCTATTGCATTGTGGTTATTGCCACTGTGTCAAATTACATTAGTCTTGGAATTCTACTATGTATGTGGGTCGAGAGGGGACACCACTGGGACCTTTGTTATGGCTGAAACAGTACAGAGCAAACTGACTGTCCTGGGATGCATGATTTGGAGCTTAGATAGGTCCCGGGGTGAACATAAAAATGCTTCTTGGATTTCTATTGTTTCATCCTGAGCGCTGTAGCACCCAGGGAGCCTCAGCTATGAGTACTGTGGCTGCTGCCCTTGCTTCGTCTTCTGGGTTTTCTCTCCCAATCTCTACCTCCTCCTCTCACTGTTGAGCCTATGGTGGGCTAACACGGCCGTCCTGCCTGGTCTAAGGAGGCTTACTGCTCACCTCTCCCTGCCCCAGCCTCAGCAGCTGCTCTCCTGCTGCAGCCACAAGGAGAGGATTCTGAGTTCCCTCCCCCAGCTTATGCTTCTTATGCTTATCCTGCTGCAAACTTCAAAAGTGTAAAGTCTGCAGGAATAAGTTACTGTTTTATAGTAGAGAAAGTACAAAATAAAAAATATAGACAGAAAAAAAAAGTTTCATCATAATTTAACCTGGGCCAGAAATATATTTGAGTGCACTCTGGCTTTGTAAAGATATTTACTTGATCTGCATATTTGTTTATGGATTTATCTAAGTTTTTGTTTGTTTGTTTGTTTTTTGCAGAGCCAGGGATTGAACTCAGACCCTTGTACTTGCCAGGGAAGTACTTATTCCACTGAGCCATCTACCCAGTCCCCATAAATTTTAAATATAGACTCCAAAGCATGTTTTCTCCTGAGTTACCATGTGCTCCAACTGGTATCCAAATTGGTAGACCCTTCCCTAAAAATATCAAAAAAATTGTGTGTGTGTGTGTGTGTGTGTGTGTGTGTGTGTGTGTATGGTTCATGTCAAGTGAACATGAACAAAAACTTATGTGATATGTATGATAACTAAACTGGACATTTCATCTTGACTGTTTTGTTATGAACATTTGAACTACTGATATCAAATGTTCTCTGTAAAAGTATAACTTGCCTGTTAACACTCTACAGGGATTTAACCACTGAAATGTTCATGGTTGATTTTAAAAAAAAAACAGTTCTCTGGTTACACTTTATATTTAAGATAAGTCTGCTCTCACCTAACTAGATCTAGTATGCTCTATTAGATGTGTAGATAGATTCTTTTGTATTCCCTTGAGAGCTGTGTCCCAGAAATTGTTTGCCTTTGACAGGAGGATCCAGAAGGCCAGTGACATGGACATGGCATCTCAAGGATTCAAACTTTGCCTTACTGTTCTTGAAAAAGTTTTTTTTTTTTGAACCAGGGATTGAACTCAGGCCCTTGCACTTGCCAGGGAAGCACTCATTCTACTGAACCATTTCCCCAGCCCTTGAAAAAGTTTCATCAAAGAATCTGGTGCCTTTTGGTAATAACAATCCTAACTTTTCTCTCTTACACTATATACACTTTCTTAGCTAAAGGAGCCAGACCAAAAAGAGCTACTAGAGTTCCTAGGAATGATGGGTTTTTGTTGGTTTTGGGTGTCAAGTTTTGCCTCTGTTGATAAACCCTTATATGAAACCCTGAAGGGAGGTTGACCCGTCCAGCAGGCCAGTCACCGCAGGTCGCCTGGGGGAGGAGTGGGGACTGACAAAGACATGGAACAGGGACGCGAGAAATGGAGACAAGACAGGATTCTGATCAAGTCTCGTTTATTCAAGGAAGTGAGATAGCTTATATAGCAGAGGGGAGGGAAGTCAACGTCATCAATGAAGTAGATACATTAGGGTAATGTTATAGGCTAATAACATTCATGTGATCAACCAAAGGAGCTTGTCACAGGAAGTCTAATTAAAAGAACAAAGGCAGGAAGCCATAATGCAGCAATTAACAGGAAGTGTCCATAAAAGGAATGTAAAGGAAGGCTTCTGGATTATAGTGTCTCCCACAGGTCCCCCTTTTTTATTTATTACTTTATGTAAGGCTTACTTGGCCATCCCTTGAGGGGGCAGCACCTGTCTTAGGTTGAGGAGTCCTCTGTACTGGTCCAGCTCAAGCTTTACCCGTCATAGGACAGTAGAACAGCAAGGGTCCTCTTCCTGTCTTGGGCAGCGAGCGGTGTCTCGTGCATGCTCCTTATTACCCGTCTTTGGCTGACCTGACCATCTCACCAAGGGTGGGAAGGCTAAGAGATGGTCACCTCTGCCTCATAT
>PVKA01025785.1:0-32465 GCA_004027165.1 Ctenomys sociabilis
TGTGGAACTGGGGATTGAACTCAGGCCCTTGCGCTTGCCAGGGAAGCACTCCCCAAACTTAATTTTTATGATAAATTTTTAAAATAGTCTTCTCTGCCAAAGCCACAATTAGCCAAATTGAAATATGCTGTTTAGTATGGTAATAACTGCCTCTTTGAAGTTTACTTATAATTTGCTTCTCTTGCTCTCTCACCTCCAAAATCCCTCAAGAATTGGGAATGTATTATGTTTGAAAGGATAAAGAAGCAAAGCTTCTGGTCTGCCCCTCAGCCCAAAGCCCACTCAGCCCAAAGGTGAGTGTTTCTAAAGCACAGCTGGCTTGCGGGGAGATGCAGGGATGTGATCCCCTGCTTGAGCCTGAGCCTGCAGAGCTCTTCCAGACTCCCTGAGGAAGGGCAAGCAGCAAGCTGGGGTGGGGAGCCGAGCAGCGACCTTCATCATTTTGTCTAAACATCAAGTTATTTTTAGGTGGTCTTACTTGCAAGAACTACTTAAAATTTTGTTTTGTACTGCTCATTTCTGGTTTTTTTTCCAGTACAATTTTTGGCTGTTTGAGCTGGGTTTTCTACTTCAGGGAAGTGAACTGTTAATCAGGAAATAGTAGACTGCTTTTTTGTGTTTCATCTGTCCCCCTTCCCCATCACTCTGCTGTGCCAGGGCATTGTGTAAACTTAAAATCAGTCCTTAGCTCTGGGGGCCTCTTAGACAGCAGAGGGAAAGCGATAGCCAGAGTCTCAGGCCAATTTTGTGCACATGATGGGAAAGCGAGACCAAAAGAGACAGGCCCCCAATCCAGTAAGACTGCACCCTTGAGAACCCTGAACATCAGCCCACATCATCTTCCCAAAGGCAATGAGGTGATGGACTGACCCTAAGTTAGATCCACACAGCCTTAGCTGAGAGACACTTGGGCCCAAGACAGTCCCACTGGCAGCTCAGTCTCTGTGGTCTGGGCAAATGACAAGGGTCATCTGCAGTCTCACCCAACTGGACAAGAGCCAGCAAGGAATGCACATGTGAAGAGGAGAGGCTGGGACCACAGTCTTCATCTTTCATTCAACAATGGGGCCATCTGCAGCTAGCCCGCCATCTCCGAGTTACTTCATTTCCTTACAGTTACTTCATTTCCTTTCATGCTGAAATAGTGAAAGGCATGCACACCATGCTTAATGACTATGCTCTCTTCCAACGTTTTTTTTTTTTTTCTTCTTGGTACAGGGTCTTGCTTCACAGCTTGGACTTTTAGTGATCTTCCTGTCTCAGCCTGCCCAGTGCTGCAATTACAAGCATGTGCCACCACACCCGGTTTCACTAGCAGGCTTGGCATGGCCTGTGGCACCAAGGGTCAAACCAAGGTCCTTGTGCTTGCAGGCAGGCACTTGGACTGTCAAGCTATTACCCTGCCTTGCCTCGCCTCTCCTCGCCTTGCCTCGCGCCTCCCCTCCCCTGCCCTGCCTTCCTTTCTTTCTTTTTGAGACAGTCTTGTTATTTAGTTCAGGCTAGCCTTGAACTCTCGGTTACTTTCTTATGGCTGAAACAAAATACCCAATACCCAAAGTTAAAGGAGTGCTATTTTATTTTAGATCACAGATTATAGAGTTTTAGGCAGCTGGTTCCAAGGCAGGGTGGGATTACAGAGGAAAATCAGTCCATAGGAGGGTGGTAGGCAAGAAAGTGCCAAAGCAAGCCTCCCTTTCCCTTTTATTCCAACCAACCTACAAGCCTTTCAGTGGTGCCACCCACACCCTGGGTGGTCTTTTCCTTTATCCACACCCAGAAAACCAGTAGGTGGACTAAATGAGTACCACACACCCTTAATCCCAGTATTGCACACCCTAGATCCAAAAAGCCCTGCCTAGGAGAGCATAAAGCTTTATATGAGGATGTCTAGATACAAGCCATAGCAAATTCTCAGTGATCTCCCTGCTTTAGCCTCCCAAGTGCTAGGAGTACCTGCATATACCACTATATGCCTGATACCTGAATTTAATTTATTCCAGAAAAATTGAAAAATGCAGCTAAAAGTTATTCCATGCATTATCCCTTCATCTTAACTAACAAGTGTCAGCCACATTGCCTGCTATGTTTCCTTAGCCTTGTGGGTTTAAGGTTACTATGGTGGGATGGAGGTGGTGGTCTCAACTCAGACATTTCAGGGTGTCTACATCACCAGAATGAGGGATTCCCCATCAAAGGCCACCAGACCTGAGTGTACTGAGCTACAGTGGATGAGCTTGCTTTTAGGAAAACATTGTCAATATAACTTGAGTGACTATTTTAAACATTTTGTTGCATTTCATGTTATAAGGAATCATAACAAATAAAAGCACAGGGTATTGACACTGGTAGATGAAATAAGGGAATAGGGTGTTGACAATGGTGAATAAACTTTAGTCCACCATACAGACCCCAAGGCCCTTCCCTGCCATCTGCAGAGAGCTGAGCTCTGCTTACTGTCCCTTGAGAGCCCCCTCCTAGGCTTTAAGAAGTAGATACCATGGACTGGACTGGCCTATTAGCTATTAGCCATCAGGACAGGCTTTCCAGGAGCACAAGGTGCAGGGACATTTGCACTGCTGAGCTGAGGGATCATGGCAAATTCCTGCTCTTCCACATGTGTCGAAGCTGTGCATGCCACGTTATTTTTGGTGCCAGATCATTTGTCCTGCCTTCCCTCTAACCCTGGATAAAAAGGGTATGAAGGTGCTCACACCCTGAGAAGTAGACATAAATAAGTCATCTCTGTCCTTAGAACCAAAAAGTTTCCCCTGACACCCAGAGAGATGCTTTCAGTTAGGTCTCAGAGGAAATCAGGAAAGACCTTTTCTGAAGACACAGCACTGATTGGTCCCCTGAGATAAACAACTTTCCCTTAGCAAGCTTATCACGCACTGCAGGGTCTTCCTCCTGGCCCAAACAGTGCTCTTCTCTGGTCGGTCTCCTGTGTAGAGCCAGGGTCAGGAAGGGAGTGCCCCAGCACCCAGATGCCCCATACATGGGCATACGCTTGGCCTGTGATTTTCCCAATGATCCTCCCAATGTACAGAATGAAATGTGAGAAACAAAAGAAAAGCAGTTGCAATGCCAGGGCCATCTAGATAAAAGCCAGAACAAATTCGCAGTGATCCATCTGCCTTAGACTCCCAAGTGCTAGGGTTATATGATACACTATGCCCACCAATCTTGTGGTGGTACAAGCCTGTAATCCCAGCACTCGGGCTGAGACAGAGTGCCTCAAGTTGAAGCCTCGCCTGGACTACAGAGAGTTTAAGGTTGGCCTGATTCTGTCTTAAAAAATAAAGCAACTGCCATTAAAACCTCTACAGAAAAACAACATCCCGGCCACCTTCTCATTAAGGGATATTAGGCCCTTCCCACTGGGTGCCAGCTCTGCACGTGGATCCAGTGCCAGCCTGGTGGCCATTAAAAGTGTGAAGGAGGGCCGACCAAATAGATTAGCGGATTAAAGCACCTGCAAGCAGGCACTGGGGCTGAGGGTTTGATCCCTGGGCCTGACATGCCCTGCCAGCCCCACGGGGTGTGCCGAGATGGCAACTGAGACTGGGTGTGGTGGCCCATGCCTATAATCCCAGCTCTTGGGAGGCTGTAAACAGGCAGATCACTATGAGTCCGATCTGGTAGTGAGACCTTGAACACCCTGTAGACCCTTCCCTAAAATACAAAAAAACAAACAAAAACAAAGTGAAGAACTGGGATCAGGCAACAACCACATCATCCAAACATTCAAGTGAGATGTGGGGCCCAGCATGGGTCAGCAGCTCACATACAACACAGTCCACTTCTGGTGATGGTCAGGAGGCTGCAGTTGGCATAGGGAATTACAAGGACAAATTAATCTGTCCTGCACATGGGCACTTGCAGAGTCTGCAGAAGGCTGTGTGGCCTTACGCTGCCACAATGTGCAGTGGCTGTTGAGGACCACCTGGGCAATTGTCCTTGAAAGAAGAGCAGTTGTTTCCATTTTGGCTGAGCCTGACCCCATTTCCATGTACTGATATGTACAGAGCTGGCTAGGACTTCTTATCACTTCAGTTGGCTTTAAACAGTGTATGGCAGTCTAGCAGAGGTGCTGGTGGTAGCCTTGGAAGATGGCAGGTGTTTTTTCCCAGAAACCCCCACCTGCTCCTTAGTGTGAGACAGGATGAAAAGCTAATGCTCCACACTGTTGGATGGGACCTAGAGCCTCAAAATAGGTTATGACTTCCTGGGGCTTGAAAGATTACACATCAGAGCTGAAGCACCAACCCCAAAACATTCCATACTATCTCAGTTGTGTAATGCAGGTTACTCATTTCTGCCCAGCCTTCTCTCTGCATATCGCAAAGGTGGATGCAGGCCTCCTACGAGCCCAGCTCATGGGCACGCACGAACTCTCTGCCTTGCTCACAGTCGCTCATCTTCAAGCCGCTGTCTCCACACAGCCTTTGTAAAGGCTATGCTTTCTACACAGAACACTGGGCCATGAATGAGTAAAACCTGGGTTCAATCCTGGATTGAGGCCTTTGTTCCAGATAGCTATTATTGTGGCTGGAATTAGGATCCTTTGGCTCTCCATAACTACAGATATGCCTTAGAGTCTTTATTCTCACCATGGTTTGCACTAGGTGTGACAGATTGGAATTAACTTTACAGGACTCCAGTAATTTATACATAGGATTACAAATGTAAAGTCCCTGGATTGAGATGAGGATCAGGAAGAGCTCTCTATGAGTGACCATGCAACGAGCCATGTAGCCCACAGAACCCTGCCTCCAGTTGTCTGTCCAGGAGAAACACTTTAAGAGTGGACAGACAGGAGGATGCAGGACAGACCAGGCTGTTACCATGCAGACATAAACGTCCAGTTGTGAGGGAATGGCCCACACATAACACAGAGGCTAGCTTCCAAGTGTTCCAAGTGAGCCTCCACACCAGCCTGATGGGAGGTATACACAAGGAGCACCTTGTTCACACACTGGCACCAGTGTACCCTTCATCACCAGGCAGAGGCTGAGGAGCACTGACTGCACTGTGGCATGAACTCCAGGGGCTCATGCCACAAGCTGTTTACACCTGAGATGAAACAGAGCCACTGATGACAGTGCTTGGAGTCTGTCTGAAGACAGGCAAGCCAAGAGTCAGGGTCTCTTGGCTTCCTAGCCTGTGGATCTGCCTTTGTAAAGGTTATGCTTTCTACACAGAACACTGGGCCAAAGGGCTTGCCACCACAGCTCTGCTCCGTTTCCTAACAAAGCAAGTCTTTCTGTAGGAAGTTTATACTTTTCAACAACTGGCAAAAGCTGTATCATCACTGTCCGGCTCTTAGAAAATTTTAAGTTTTCCTTTTAATGATATTCTTCCTTCTCAGTGCAGCTGTCAAGACTTAGGTGCTTGAGTGTGGCTCTCACAGCCAAGACCAACACCAGGGCATGAAGGTACAGGTGACTTCCAGATGTTGGCACCAAAGATCCCAGGTAGCAAGGTAGGCACTGTGTGCAGCTTGATCCCCCAACAGAAAGTATGTGGCAGTTCTCAGCTTTGAAAGAACTAGAAAGCAATAGAAGAAAAGTCGCTTACCTGAAATGAGTTTAGTATAACTTCATCCCACCTGTAATGGATGATACACTGTCAACTTGAGAAGTCTAGAAGTTTAAGTTGCTCAGGAGGGAGCCAGGGTCCTGACTTTGTAAACATCCTCAGCCTGTGCAAGAGGAAGGCATGTAGATGGTCTGAGTGGTACAACTCAGGGGTTGCCTGCTTATAAGGAAGGAAAAGAGATTTGTTTTCCAGTTTTTTTGTTGCTATTTTTACTGTCTTTTGCCACCTTGAAGTACTGACCCTGTGCCATGCCACCCTGCCTTGGTGCCCACTGATTACAGACTGAAGCCTCCACAAACTGTAAGCTAAATAAGCCTTTCCTTTCTTAATTTTGGGCATCAAGTATTTTCTCAGCAGTGACAAAAAAGTAACCCAGACAGACAGAATGGCAAGACACCACCCAATGCTGCAGGATCTAGGCTCTGTGACCAACATTACAGTAGCAGGAGCCATGCACTGCAGTCCAAATGTGCCTGATAGCTGTGACATTCACTGGCCTGCTTCACAGAGACCCTTGCATCTTCAGAAGGCAATGAGCTCTCAGACGGGTCTCTGGTACAATTAAACAACTATGAAAGATTTGCAAAATCATTGCATCTCTCTTCAGGACATATGCAGGTGTTGCAGTTGCCTGGACAGTGGGGTGTCAGATGAAAGATGACCCTAAGAACCAGACTCTGTAAACAGCTAAAGCACACAGGTGAGGAGGGACAAAATGTCCTGCCTATAGGCAACAAGAAAACAACAGGAGGCCAAGAAACTAACATGGAAACCTGAGTGTGTCACCTCAGTAGGTTAGCAGTTAGCCTGGAGCCAGGGGAAACCCCACTTCTAAGTCTAAGGCTATCTGATGTGACTGTACACCTCCCACCAGAACATCTGCACCTAAGGATAGACAAAGGCTATGGGCCACACCTGAGAATCAAGTTCATCTAGGAACTGGTCAGTAAGAGTCCTCCGAAGGACTTGTTTCTAAGGAGTGCCTTTCCAAAAGATCAATAAAAAATGATTAGGAAAAAAGGTATCGTGGCTGGGATGTTCCTGTTTTTCAACTGGATGTGGAAGGTAGAAACTTAAGGACTTGAACTTCAGTGAGACTCCCCAGCAGCTGAGCCTGGGGCACAGGTGGACGTGGCAGCAGGTGCCCAGTTACCCTGACAGTGTGGCTAGAAGCTCAGATATGCAAAGACATCTGAATGATGTAACATGAAACCATTTATTTATGAAAACACAATCTGCACCCTAAAATGAGGTTTATAAAGTCAGGAAAGTGCCATTAGCACTAGGTGATCAAGGAAAGTTTCTGTAAGGGGTGATAAGAATCATGCAAAGTACCAAGAGATGAAGACAAAAAACTACTTTTATTGTTAAAAACTCCAGCATTAAGGTGGAACCTGCCCTTCCTGAAGACAGTCACAGCATTGCAGGGCACAAGTACAACTCGCCCAGAATCACAGCCACATCTGCTCACTGGCCCAGTCTGCTCGGCATAAACATAAGATTCCCTTTGGTAAGTCCTTTCAAGAAAAGGCATTTCTCCTCACAGCACACCAATAAATACTCTAAAAACCAGACATAACAGAAGAAAAAAAGCCATTTTTCCATTAATCTTTGTAGATAAATTCCATTCACAGTATATATGCCAATCCTAGTCTGGTGAGGTCTGCACCTCTGGCAGCACAGCATGGAGGCCCCTAGCGTGTGCACAGAACATTAGTGAGGCACTGCAGGCACTTGGCGTTCCAGCAGAGGCACAGTGAGGGCAGCCAGCTGATGACCCCAAGAGCAGCATTTACATCCCTGCACACTTAAAGCCCCCACTCGCTACTGCAATAAAAGCCCTGTGTGGATCCTGGCATGCTGCATATCTATGCCAGCACAGGATTATTTCTCTGGGGAAACAGCTGTCACAGTCATGTATCCAACCATGTACCTGAAGGGTACGTAAAATTTCCTAACTCAGCTACTGTATTAACAATCATGAACTGTCCTGTGTCATTAAACAAAATGCTCACAATTTCAAAGTTATAACAAATTTTTATTTAAATATCACAGCGCATGTCCTTTCAAGGCTTGGTAAGTAAACTTTTTCTGTTTTAAAAGGGGGGGGATAGATGGGTGGATTGGTGGATGGACAGGTAGATGAGTGTATGGAAGGATAAGACAGATAGCCAGCTATAGAAGATGGACAAACTGTTAAGTACATTTGTCTTGACGAGTACAATCACTCTGACACACTGCACAGTGCTCAACCATCAGGCTCATTCAGTTCTCCCAAGGAGCACTGGACGAAATAGGTAAATAAAACAACCCAAAAAGACATCCTTTTTCTTTTGCTGTTTTGACTTTGTGTTGTTTTGTTTTCCCCAGGAGGAGAATATACAGTATAACCGGAGGGTTTTTTTTTTTTTTTTAAACAAAAATACTTATATCTAACCACTTCTTCCTACAATAGGTATCTGCATACCTGCTACTAAAAATCTACTCTTTCAGACACAACAAATGCCCCTCAGAGGCTACATTGGGGACAGCAGCAGATCTACAGAGACAGGCAAAGCATGGTGCTGTTCAGTCAGCCCCAAGCTGTTTATAGGGAAAACATTTCCTGTAGGTCTCAGGTCAATCACAGTATCTTATTTCAAAAAACTAAACACCTGGGAATAATACAAAAGAGGCACTTCAGTGTATAGTTTTAACTATACATAACAAGTTAACATTTTCAAAAAAATTACAAGTGACTAAAATTCAATAACATTTCTTTAATCTTTGAACTAAAATTTTTAAAGGAAATAAGCAGTATTTAAAAGTCCAGAAGAAATAATAAAATCTAAAAACAGCAAGGTTACCATCAAGTGCACCTGAGACTGTTCCTCCATCTGCAATGGTAGACACACATCTGAGGTACCACTTGACCCTCCAATGTGACCTGTGCTTTTTCAGGAAATTTAATTTGTTATATATTTTTAAAACTTCAGTAAGATACAGTTTAACTTGCAAGTTAAACAGAATTTAGTGTAACCCTAGAAACATTCATCTTGCCTCCAGGGCTGCAAGCTCCTACTGGCAGATGAGGATGGCACACCCAGCTAGGGCATCACAGATGGTCATGTTCAATGCAGAAGTCCCCAACAGAACTGTAGCTGAGGAAAGTATGGAAATACTTTGCAGCCAACCACAAGTCATTGTGAGATGACATGAGAATTCACATATCCAGGTTCAACCAACGTGGACCGCAGTGGATAGACATTCCACTGAAGGCAACCAAACACAAACCTGCAGGTAGCCACAGTGTGTAGCCACAGGACATCAGACAGGAAATGCAGGCAGTGGCTTCCTACTGTACTGTTGGAGGCTCTGACAGCTGAATACGGTGAATAGGAGGGTACTGGGCCTGGAAAACCTGCAAGCTTATGCATGGTGGCGTGAAGTCTGCACATACTTGGCAATGGCTTGCCTTCTCACTCCACATCCTCTGGTGTATCCGTCAGGTGACCTTTGCTCTGGCGCCGGATGCTGACCAGCTTCCCCGCTGAACGCAGGCTCCAGCGGGAGCTTGCTGCTGAGCTGGATAGGCTGGTGTACTTGCTGGAGCCCTTTGTATCACCTTCCCAGCCCGACCAGCGCTGGCGGTCACTTGCAGTGTCACCTGTGTCAGCTGCTGTGTCTTCTAAAGCAACTCTTGGAGGTTCCCAACCTTCAATCTCATCTGGTTTCTTAGACAGTGTGTTCTGTTTCAGAACCAAATTGTCCCAAAATCCAGATTTCTTCTCTGACTTCAAATCTTCTTTTAATCGTAAGTTAATTCTGTAGGAGATAAAAGAGTTAAATGTTGGTAATCCAATGTTATAAATGTCAATTTTATAAAGTTCTCATCTAAAACTGTTAAATTACATAAAAGCTAACATGTACGTATGTGTAAACATTTTAAATAAATACTAAAGTTTAATAAGGAAAACTTAGTCACTACCCATAGTTAATGAAGCCTTTATAAGCCATACTTAGGGATTCTTCTCTTAGGCAAAGGCTCAATCCTCGGGAACAAGATCTGAAAGTGTTAATAGGGATCTGGGCTCATGGGCTGGGAATGTAGCTCAGAGGTACAGCATCTGCCTGGCAAGTGCAAGGCTCTGAATTCAACTCCCATAACAGAAAGAAAGCAAAACAAAGGTCCCTGAAAAAAAGGATCTGGGTTCAACCCTATAGCACCTTTCCTTAAAAAAAAAAAAAAAAAAAAAGCTTGAAAAATGTCAAAATGAAAGAGCAAAAGGCAATCTCAGACCTCTGTTCCACCCAGAACAAGTCCAGGAGACACAAACTTGGAAGTTATACACATGCAATTCTGGAAATGATAGCAACTAAAGAAACAACTATCAGGCTGTAAAAGAAATAAGATCACAAATAATCTCAGGTTAAAAAAAGAAATGACAAAAATCATTAACAAATGGTTTAGTGCATCTAAAGAGGATACAGGCTTTTCTGGTTGCAGTGAGGAGCTCTAGAGTCTGCACTAGCGACCATGCCATCTAAGGGTCTGCTGCAGACCATGCAAGTCTTCAGTTGCAAGAAGACAGCCACAGCTGTGCACACTGCAAGCGGGGCAATGGCCTCATCAAGGTAAACAGACATCCCCAGAGATGATCAAGCTGTGCACACTGCAATATAAGTTACTGGAGCCTGTTCTGCTTCTGGGCAAGAAGGGGTTTGCTGGTGTTGACATCCATGTCCATGTGGAAGGGTAGTGGTCATGTTGCCCAGATTTATGCTGTCAGTCCATCTCCAAAGCCCTGGGGACCTATTAGCAGAAATAGGCTGATGAAGCTTCCAAGAAAGAGATCAAAGATATTCTCGTCCAGTACGACTGGACCCTGTTGGTAGCTGATCCCCATCACCATGAATCCAAGAAGTTTGGAGGCCCTGATGCCTGTGCTCATTACCAGAAACCCTACCAATAAGCTCACCATAAGAATCACCATTGGCCTTTGTAATAAACATGGGATTTTTAGATTGTAGGGAAAAATACATAAATAAATAAAAATAAAAAGGAAATGGATTAAAAATAGTACAAAAAATGATGGAAACATTGAATGAACAAGAGGAAAGAATTAGAATGCATGGAACAGATACAAACAGATACTGGGAAATTAAGAATTTCATTGAAAGCTGGCAAAATCATTTGAATGAAACTAAAGATAAGGGCTGGCCAAAAGCTCAGCAGATTAAAGTGCCCCCCCCAGGGGGGGCACTGAGATGGCAGTGCAACTGAGACTTGGTGTGGTGGCGTACCCCTGTAATCCCAGCTCTTGGGAGGCAGTAAACAGGTATATCACTACAAGTCTGATCTAGTAGTGAGACCTTGAACACCCTGCAGATTCTTCCCTAAAATACAAAAAAAAAAAAAAAAAAAAAGAAACTGAAGATAGACTTTCAGACTCTGAAGACAGCACTGCATCTAATAAACATGAAAGGAAAGATCTTTAAAAAAATACCAAGGAACCAGGAAATAACAATTCAGTAGCTGCAAGATGATGCAAAGAGAACAACATAAGACTGATAGGCAACAACAAAATAGCAGGCATCAACAAAAATGACATAAAAAGACTGCAGAAGTAGTAGCACAAAATTTCCCAAGCATGGGGAAAGAATCAAACATGCACATGAGTTAGGTATATAGAACTCCAGTTAGCAATAACCAAAAGAAATCTACACCCAGACACATAATAAATATCCCAGAAATTCAACAAAAGAAGAGAATATTAAAAGCTGTTAGAGAAAAGAAGCAGATCACCTATAATGGAAAGTGCATCAGAATCACAGAAGATTTCTCAACACAAACCAGCAAGTCAAGAAAAAGTATTTCAGGTCCTGAAAGAAAACAACTTCCAACCCAGATTGATGTACCCTGCAAAACTATCAAAATTAATAGAGAAAGAAGATACTTCCCTGACTGTAGTGCATTTCTCACCAGTGATCAGTTTATTACTCCCAGCTGAATGAAACTAGCATGATGCTGGGTGTGGAAGGCCCACCTGAGGATTATTGCCAGCAGCAAAAAGGCAGAACAGGAGAAGCTGCCAAAAATGCTGTTAGGGATCTGTTTGGAGAAGCTGTTGGAAGCTGCTGTTTCTCTTGGGCTGTTCTGCTGGAGGACCTGGTCATGCTGGCTTTCCCAATGAACTCTGGAGAAGCTCTGGTCCTCGTCTTGAGCACTGCTTCCTGGCTTCAGAGGGGAAGATGATGCACTGCTCAACCCCATGGAGAAGCTTGTCACATTGGTTTTCCTGATGGGAATTTGATTTCCATATCTCTGGAGGAGGCTGGGACCTCACTGTTGCTAACGAAGGTTGTGGTACTTTTGGGAGCACTCTAACTTGAGGATTGTATCCTCGCTCCAGTTCAGATTCCTCAGCCTGCTAACACAGATTCTTTATCCCAGTGGCATAGAGTTCCTAGCTTCCACCACTGATCTTTGGGCCTTTCCAGCACAGATCTCTGAAGCAGACCTGCATGACACTTTGTTGTGGGCTCTAGGGCCTCCAGTTGGACTTGTGGGATGCAGTGTTACGAGCTCTAGGTTTTCATCTGACTGGAGCATGATGTTAGGATCCAAGCCCTCAGCTGGAGTCTTTAGTATTTAGTGTGTGGATAGATTACCTGCACGTATACATGATTCTCAGGTAATTCCTTATAAAATAATATAATAAAATATGTCATATAATACATTAATCATCTTGCAAGAACCCCAAACCATAAAAATGACAAAGAATAACTGAAGAAATTTATGACCACCAAACCAATCCTACAAAGAGTACTGACAGATATCTCAGAAAGAGACAGAAATGACCACAACTTCAAGAACAACAATAGAAAGGAGCTATCAAGCAGCACAAACAACTAACACAGGTGGAAAAGTAGGGATCCTGCAGTAGGAAAATAACATGACAAGCCAATACATATCAGTTATAACCACTGATGGAAATGGCCTCAATTTACTAATCAAAAGAAGCAGACTAGCAGAGTGGATCAAGAAACAAAATTTAACAATATACTATATACAAGAAACACATTTGACTCAAAAAGAAATTAACAGACTGAAAGTCAAAGATGGCAAACAGAACTCCATGCAACAGGACCTAGAAAAAAGCAGAAGTAGCTATGCTGGTTTCTCACAAAATCAACTTCAAACCAGTAATTTCTTTTTCAAACCAATAATTATTAAAAGAGATAAAGAGAGTAACTACATGCTTATTAGGGGAAAACTGCAAGAGGAAGAGATGAGAATCATAAATATATGTGTACCCAATATAGGAGCACCAAACGAAGACACATTTTAACAGATGTAAAAAATCAAATGAACAATAACACAGTTGTAATGGGGGACTTAAAAAGAGATAGATCAACTCAGCAAAAAATCAGTAAAGAAATAACACAACTAAACCAAATTTGTGAAAAATAAAAAAAGGACTTAGTAGACCTTTAGAGAGTGTTCCAGCCAAAAACATCAGAATACACATTCTCAAGGGCACATAGGACATTCTCCAAAATACATCATACACTAGCACATACAACTTGCTTAAGTATGTGCAAGGGAACTGACATAATCCCATACATATTATCTGATCATAGAGTAATGAAACTGGAAGTTACTGACAGAATAAATAACAAAAAAATACAAATGGCAAATAAATACATAAGAAAATCGTATTTGTCAATCATGTGTCATCATTCTACATCATTCATTTGACATTTGAGAAATGTAAACTAAAACAATACAGAGCTTTCATCTCAACCCAGAAAGAATGGCTATCATCTAAATGTCAACCAACAAATGCTGGAGGGGATATGGGGAAAGAGGAACTGTTTTCTGCTGTTGGTGGGAGTGTAGATTGGTATAACTACTAGGCAATCAATGTGGAAATTCCTCAGAAATCTAGGATTAGAGTTCCCATTTAATGTAGCTATTCCTTTCCTGGCTATTTTTTCAGAACCGTGACATATGTGCACCCATGTTTATAGCACCACAGTTTGTCATAGCTAAATCTTGGAAACAATCCAAATGCCCATCAACTAAAGAATGCATAAAAAAGATGTGGTATTTCTATACAATGGAATATTATTCAGCTCTGACAAAAGATAAACTCAAGGCATTTACAGGTAAATGAACACAACCAGAGAGCATACTCATAAGTGAAATAAGTGAGATCCACATATTTAAGCATTGTACACTCTCACTAGTGTAAGAACCTGAATAAATAAGAGGTATAATAGATACTGTGAAAGAGAAAGAAACTGTTCAAAGGCAATGAACAACTGAGATGAGGGAAAGGAGAAAAGAAAGTGAAAAAATATATACATATATACACAGGACAGCATACTGATTTCTGCTGGTCTATTGGAATAGTTAGTACTTAAATTCCTTTTCTCCTTTTTAACTTTTGCAACTTTTTCGGGCCAATTTTTCATGCTTGCTTTTACTTTTTTTTGTATCAGGAATTGAACTCATGACCTTGCACTTGCCAAGTAGGCACTGTGCCACTGAGCCATATCCCCTGACCTCAATTTTGCTGATAATCTGAACAACTAATTTGAAGACAACGATATTAAATATAACAACCACTGTTGAATTTCTATTATTTTATTGCATGAAATTCTGTATCATGGGCTGGGGAAACAGCTCAGCAGCATAAACTCTTGCCTGGCATGTGTGAAGTCCCAAGTTCAATCCCTAGTACCAAAAAAAAAACCAGAAATAAATTGTATATCATTTTTAATAGCTTTTTTCTTTCTTTCTTAACTATTTTTTATCAGCTTTAAAAAAATAAAACAAAAACAAGAAAGGTTGCTAGTAACAAGTGAAGCTACGATTTAAATCAAGGCTATGTGACCCATCTCTGGAACCATTAACCCTAAGTTGTACGAAAATTTACTATTATTCTCATGTCAGCCAAAGAATTCGGTGATGTTGATCCAATCCAAGGACCTCCTAGTTTTTCACTTACTGATAAAAAAAATAAAAATTAAAAAAAAAAAAAAATATATATATATATATATGCCAGGAGCAATGACAAATGCCTGAAATGCTGGCAATCAGGAAGCTAGGTATGTAGATTGCGAGTTGAGGAGGGACCTTTCAAGGCCGTATAAAAGGAATGCTCAAGCAACCAAGCAAACCACACATAAAACCCATGGTCTAGACTAGGGAAGAAGAGGTAGACTCCATTCAGCAGACTGCTCATAGCAATCTAGTCTCAAGCATCTGGTAAGTACACAACAAAAACAAGAATTCAAAACACCTCTACTATAAAAAGAACACAAAAGCATGTGTTTGCTGCCGTGGGCCATCCATGTCAAGCTCTCAGAACACAGTGAGGAACATGGAGTCCAGGCTTCACTCCAGAGGTGCTACTGTGTCAGCAGGTCCCAGGACTAGATTTGCTTAATCTTAACTCCTCGGACAAAGAGAACAAGCAAAGTCAATGCTCCACTACAGCAAGCAATGTGCTGCATCTTCCCTCAGTGCAGAGGAGCACAGACACACAGATGTCATGGTGCTGACAGAAGGGATCCACCTGTAGTTCATCAAGACGCCTTCTCACTGAACAGTACTCCCTGTCACACAGTAGTTCTCAGGTGTTCTTGCAAAGATCAAAATTGTCCACTAAAAGGACATTTCAGAGATTGGGCTTTTGAAAAATAATTGGATATAAAGATGTTAACTAACCTAATTAATGGATTAATCTACTGATAACACACAGCTGAACTGGCTATTGGGAGGTGGAGGCCTAGCTGAAGGGAGTGGGTCCTAAGGGCATGACCTTGGAGTTTCTATCTTTTTCCAGCCTCTTCCTCTCTGGATCTTTTCCACTCTGCTTCCTGGCCATGTAAGGTGTGTAGCTTTCTTCCTCCACTTGCTTTCACCACAATATTCTGCCTTACAATTTGAAATGTAGTCGAGCCAGAAATGCAAAATGCAAGGTTTACTGGGTCCTGGACACTTCCCCTCAGATTTCAAATGAAGGTTTGGAGACAACGATATTAAATATAACAACCACTGTTGAATTTCTATTATTTTAGGCTGGGAAATACACACACACCCTATGGGAAGCCCCTAAGAGGGCAATATGTGAAGTTTTGGTAGTGAAAGTGAAGCTGCAGTGGCAGAGATACCTGGAATGTCTGCCAAGTAGGGCCAGCCCTAGAAGTCATGTGGACTGCGATGGACAAGCCCATAAGGACAGAATGCCCAAGCCCTTTGAGCTCACATCATAATTACTGCCCCAGATGCTGGACATGGTGCTATAATATTTAATGTTTTCCCTGCCGGGTTTCCATATTGGCTTTGGACCAATTCTTCCTTGCTATTTTCCTATTCCTCTCATTCAGAATGAGAAACTGAACCCTGCCATTACATGTTGGAAGTATATAACTTTTTATTTTTATGAAGTATCACACAAAGATTGCTTTGGGTCTCAGAGGAGACTCTGGACTTGAGACTTTTGAGCAACGTTGGAGCTGTTAAGACTATGGGAGACCCTTGGAGATAGACTGAAAACATTCTGCATAATGAGGAGGACTTAAGTTTGCAGTGATAATACCCCAAAGGCTGGTATGTCTACAGGTGGGGCTCTTGGGAAGTGGCTGGATCATGAGGACACTAAATGCATAAATGGACTAAGCCACGGTTGAAATCAAGGCTGAATGACTTGTGGGCAGATAGGGCCAAGCTGAAGGGAGTGGTCCTGGCCAGACCTTGGAAGCTGTGCCTTGTCCTCAGTTCCTGATCTTAGACTCATTCATTTCTCGCTCAGCCTCCAGCTGCCATGAGGGCAGCAGCTTTCTCCACCAAGCCCTTCCATCGTGTTCTGTCTTATAGCCAGTGACTAAGGCCTAAAACCATGAGCCAAAATCAATTGTTTTCCTCAAGTATTTGGTCAGAGCAATAAAAGCTGACTGACAAGAGGTAGCAACACTACAAGTTCATGACTTTATTTCCAACTTCAAATGAACTTTTTAACATTGTAAAATATAAACTGGCAGCAATGCATCAGTTTAAGTTGATTTCATTTTCTAAAATCATTTACAATGTAGCAATCAACCCTCTTTAACAGTTTTTCTTATATTCTGAAAGTAATAAAAATTTTAAATATGACTATAGTGTGTCTTAAGGCCAATAAGTTCAATTTCAAATTCTAATTGTTTTAAATTTTTCTATAATGTTTCCAAATGCTTGCAGTCCCAGAAGTTTTCACCAAAGGCATATTTTACTTTCTTTCTCTAACACTTCCAAAGTGCAGATTTCTGTACAGTAGCAAGGGCAAAATTCGGGTCACCTCAGAGACAAAGCAGGATTTGCTGTGCCTGGGGATGGGCAAGGCCTTGCCAAGGGTCCTGGCAATTGCTGTACTGCGGCCGTCTTCTCCCCTCTCCATGCCATCCTCCCTCTCATGAAATGATCACTTGCTTTACATTTGTGACTTACCCTTTGGACTTGGGAGATTTACATCTTTCAAGCAGATGTTGTTCATCATCTTTATTAAACAGAGAAGTCACATCTTTCCAACCTCGGAAACTTGTTCCCTGGACCTAACAAAAGGTTAAGAAAAAATGTCAAATCTGATGTAGTAAATCAATAGATTTGCTTTCTATTCCAGTGAGTTTGGTGTCCTGTAGATGGGAGTGAGGTCTGGGAGAGGCATTAGCAATTTAGTTACTGAGACAAGTGTGCTGACACAAACCAAAAAGGCCCAGCCTATCCACATCTCTGTGTATGGTGGACTTCCACCTACAGGGCCATAAGCACCCTAAAATAATGAAAACACACAGAATGCTAAATGTGGAAACTGGTGCTCTGATCATCATCATATGTGCTGTACTTGATACAAGCGGTATCTTCACAAGCCCATGGAGCCTGTGGCACTATGACAGTACAATGACTCTGATAACACTAGGGCACCACCTGGTAGCAGGTCCACTGCTGACCAATGGTTACTACTGGTAGGGCTGCTTCTTCCCTCTTCACATGTCCACACACTAAAATCTGCCTGTCAGCCACCTTAGATGGTGATGGTCCTACCTGCTTGTCCAGTCTGCTCAGTGACATACATCTGGTAATATACCAATCAACAATCACATTTTCATTAAAGTAGGTTAGGACATTGAGGGTTACGGCCAAACAAAGATTCCCAAAACAAGTAGGAGTCAGATCTCCAATGCTTGAGCCTGATGTGTCCGAATCCCAGGACTCTCTATACCCCTTGAGCTCCAACACTTGGGAGGGAACGATGGCCCTTGTGCTCCCCTCCACACCACAGGTGCCTGAGAAAAAATGCTTGGCTACTTCTAAACAAATTATTCTATAAAATCTCCATTTCTGAAATCTTAGCATGTTATAATTAATGCCCCCTTAGATCTATAAAATACTTTAGGTGTTTAAACAAACAAACAAAAAAGGAATATATATACAAAGAAACTAACATTGAAAGTCCAGATTTGTATCACATGGTTTAACATTCCTCTGCATCTGTTATCTGCTAGGGCTGTCTGGGGGAAGGGAAGGGCAGACCTAGCTTTGAATAATCTGAACTATCATAAAAATGCAACGCAAAACTAAAGCAACACTGAGAAGCTGGGTGTGAGATGCCACTGGCATGAGACAATCTATCATAAACTTAGCTAAACCATCAAGGCAGCCCTATGATTATAGATTCAGTGTCCCCCTCCTCTCCCGCACCACATGGGATGTCTTCAAAAGCTGGCGGAGGACCTACAGATTCCACTTTCTACCTATCAGGCCAGGTCAGAGGATCCCAACTTGGGCAGAGGTCTGTGTTCCAAAGACATCAAAAAGCATGGATCTGGTGTTGTGCCCACTCCAAAAGAAACCACGATGTCAACAAACCAGGTGTTTAGTATGAGTTTTCCATGCTATTCTGAGACCTTCCAGGCAATGAGAGGTCATAGAGCTATGAAACACTAGCATGCACATTTGGTAATTCACACGGCTCAGCAGGACTCCCACCAAGAAGTCTGAATTCAGACTCTGACTCATGTATAACCTGCGTGGCAACAGTGCATATCACCAACATGCTGGATTGAACAACAGCCCACAGGACAGACCCTGGGACCACAGTGTGGAAACTGTGCTCTAAGTGTTGATGCCCAATTGTAAAGCAAGCAGCCATGAAGCGAACCACTCAGACCACACGCCAGGTGGCTTTACTGAAAGTATTCTCATGTACTCGTTTTTTGTGTTTTTTTTTTTTTTGTCTTTTTGAGACAGGGTCTCACTGTGCAGTTCAGGCTGGCCTTAAGCTCACTTTGTAGCTCAGGCTGGTCTCAAACTCACAACAATCCTCCTGCCTCAGCCTCCCTAGTGCTGGGATTACAGGCATGCGCCACCATGCCCGGCTTTCATGTACTCCTTCTATTAGGTTAAAGAGGAGAAAGTTTTCACACAGGTGACATCAAAGTCCATGGGACATGGAAACCGGGCCTATAATTTGCAGCAACCCTCACTTGAGGTTCCACTTTCCACAGATTCAGTAACCCACAGTCAGCTGAGGTCTGAAAATATTAAATGGAAAAATCCAGAAATAAATAATTCTTAAGCTTCAAATTATGCTGTATCTGAGCAATGCAAACAGATCCCGTGCAGCCCTATCCCATGCCACTGGGCATGAGTCATCAAATCCAGTATGCACACACTGTATACATTACTGACTGTTTGTTACTCAGGAGCTGTGAGGTATAGGGTCAACTGCTGCAATATCACAACACCTGGGCTCAGCAACCCTTATTTTTAACAATGCTGTAAAGTGCAACAGTACTGATATACCAGTTTTATTTGTTGTCTAACTGCTATGTTCCATGAGTTATTATTAATCTCTTCCTGTACTTAATTTATATATTAGCTGTTATGATTTATTTGTGTATGATGTATTAATTCCTCCAAGAGTCTCACATGTTCATGAGTGGGACATCTGGGTGGTTACTGAGTCATGGAGGCTCACAGCTAACTTGCAGTTACAGATGGTCTCTGGGGTGTGGCCTGGAAGGGCATCTCTTTCTGGCTCCTTCCTTCACTATCTTCTTCCTCTCCTCCACCAGGCATGCTGTTTTTAATTTAGAGCCAGGTGGGGGGAGGGAGATAGCTCTGCAGTCTAAGTGCCTGCAGGCATAAGGACCCAGGTTCGATCACAGTATGGTACCACATACTGGGATAGTCACTGAAACAGGCGTGGTACCACATGCCTGTAATCCCAGCAATGGGGAGACTGAGACAGGAGGATCACTATCAGTCTGAGCTACCAAGCTATTATAATAAATATAATTATTATTTATATAATACATATAAATAATATATATACATATATTATATAAATAAATTTAAAAATTAATTTAGAGCTATCTGACTGAGACACAAGCCAAAATAAACCCCTGCTCCCTTAAGCTGTGGATGTAGGGTACTGTGTCTGGGTGATGAGGGCAGTAACTAAGACATTCACTCCTCCCATAGGCCTGTATGAATGGGCAACAGCGACGCAGTTGAGCTACAGGCATGTGCTGGAGAGCACAAAAGGTCTCCCTGAGGATAAGTGGATGGGAGGGTGCACTTACTGTTTTGTCATGGGCATGCTGCTGCACTGCATGGTATGAGTAATAAAGAGGTTAATATATGAGCCAGCAGTGTTGATGCTGATGCCCAATTGTAATCCTAGCCCCTTGGAAGGCTCAGGTAGGAGGATCACAAATTCGAGACCAGTCTAGGCAAAAGAAAAAGTGCTGGGGATGTAGTTCTCTCTGCTCCCTGATTCAATCTCTAATACCAGAGATGGGAGGGGGGGATGCAGATGGCTGCATAGAGCCCTAAGTCCACACCCTGCCACAGTGGCCATGCCCTAAAAGTTTCCTACTTATGGGTTAATGCTGACACCAGTGTACTGCTGGCTGGGGTAACCTAGGAAGGAAAAAGGGAGGGAGAGCAACTCTCTCCAAGGTTCTCTTTGACACTGCCATAAATTGCCACTCTTCCCAACTTTCCTGAAGATGGATCATGGAAATGGCTTTACTCTGGGCTAGTGTCAAAGCTACAGATACTGTGCTGTCTACCTGCAACTAGGCTGGGTTCGATCATAACATAGGAAAGGCGATTCTGAATTTCCAGCTATTCCGAATTTTAGACTCATAAAATCTTATGTTTAAACACTCAAGTTAAGAGCAACTGGTACTTCTGGAGGAATTCAGGCATCTAGGTCAACTGTGAAACCAAAGCCAAGCCCTGTTTATCAGACTAGAGTATCAGGATACAGGGAAAGTTCCAAGAGACATCGCCATTGCAGGCCATCTCAGGGCTGCACAGGCCCAAACTGACCTCATGGAGCCAGGTAGACACCAGACAGGAGAGACCACTGTCCCCATGCTCCTGTCTACTGAGGACCATCAGAGAACCAGGTACACTCAAAAGTTCACTCCATAGTGTCCAGAACCACCACTCACACACTCAAACACTGTGTCTAGAATCTTGCTTGCATGTACACACACACACACACACACACACACACACACTGCAGTGCATCACAGATCACATACACTGTATGCTCTCTGTCTCTTTGTTCCTCTCTGATTCTGTTTCTCTCTCTCCCCCCTCCCACCCCACATACACATACAGTTACTGTATTTCCTATGATAGGACCAGTTAAGAATGACACTATTGTTGCTATCCTCCTTCCTCAGCTACCTCAGGTCCTCAATCTACCCCAGGCATGTGCCATCCGGGGTCACCAGCTGAGATGTCATGGCAGACAAGGTGGGCAGTCAGAATGGGCAGGAGTCCCACTCATCCAGGAGAGTGGGGCCAGAGTGGGCAAAGTAAGGGAAGAAATAGAGCCAGATTCAGGGTGAACCAGGCCACACAAGGTATAGAGCTGGAACTAGCAGAGAAGGTGGCAAAGCTAGGGTGGGCATACCACTCACTACCCAAAACAGCTGAGGATTTTCATGGCTAGTCAGCAACAGCCACAGAGTGCTGGGAGCTGAGCTGCAACTATAGCACAAAACAGCCACAAGGCCCACTATAGACACAAGAATGTGGGACCTACCATCGCAGCAAAACACACAACTTAACATGCAACACAACTTGTGCACCACACAAGCTGTGAGGAGAACAACAGGAGTGACCACAGATACCACCAAACCTGTAACCCTGAAAGTAAATCCTCCTCCGAGAGTGGGTGTCCGCAGCGACAGAAAGCAGTAAGCCAGAGTCCAGAGCGAGGCAGCTCACACACACTCCGCAGTGGTCCTCGTGCCACAGAACTCAGGTGGCTGGTGGGGGTCCTGTGTGCACTGAGCTCCTGCTCCAGCGAGGTACCCAAGCCCGAGGGGTTTGGATCTCAGGCAGGCCCTTCTGCTTTCATTGGAAGCAGCCTGATCTTGAGCCTCCCAGAGGCTTCTCCCCCAAGCTCTGCATCCTGTTCCTATTTTCTATTTTTTTTTTCTCTCTCTGTGTGTGTGTGTGTGTGTATGTGTGTTTGCTTTCTCACCTTTAAAGTTTTTGGATTTCTTTTTCTTTTATTAATTTAATTGAGGAAAAAATAGCAATGATACAGTTTCAAAGCTGATTAACAGGACAGTTTCAATAATTAATAAATTGCATATTGTTGTCTTTGTAGCAGTAATTCATAGTACAAGAGGCAGACAGGATATCCTGTCCAAATACTATTAGTACAAATCTTTCTTCTCATTGAATTAAGAGAAAGTAGCTGTGTTTATCTATCCTATTTTGTATATACAGATACAAAATGGTCTTTCATTTGTATCCCCTTTTTTGTTTAGTTTTGTCAGAAATGGGTATTCCATTGTCATTTAAATATTGTAGGTGTGTGAATTTAGTAAAATAATCCAATATAGTCCATTAGTCCATAATAGTAGTGGGTTATCCCTAGGACTGGCAACGTCAGAAGTTGTTGACTTGAGCCTTTTACAGCTCAGCATATTAATATGGCTTTACTTTTTAACCTCATTTTAAAACTTTTCTGCTGTATGGTTAAGACCAAGATAAAGCAAGACCTATATAATAAGAAATGTAACTTTTGTATCTGCCAAGGTCAGTTACCTGTTCCATGTTATGCCTAAGATGTTTGATATTCAGAAGATGGTGAGGTTAAGCTTAACTGCCTATCTTATAGGGCAATAATGTCATTAAGCTTCTCTTCTGGAGGGTTAACAACTTAAGTCTGCAGATCAAAAATTAGAGAAAAAGAAGAGCAGCAAAGATAGCCAACATTTTGTCCCTAGCCCTTAAAAGTCAGTGAGGACTCAGGACATAAGAGAACCTGTATTGTAACATCCTGTAACTCAACTGTGTCCCAAATTTTCTAAGAAAGGAAACTATGGGGCCACAGAGGAAAGTGACTGATGATGTAGAGTGTGCCTAAGGAGAGTCACATGGACAGAAAACATTCTCTCAGGCTTTCACAGAGAGCAAATTGGTCAGGCAATGGCCATGACTCATCCACATGGCTGACACTAGCAAAGGATCTACAAACTGTGTACAGGGTTTCAGGGTAAATCCTGAGGGGATTTGACCTATTGCTATTCTCACCTCCTCCTGCCCTAGGGCCAGAGCAGAGTCACTCCATTCTACCCAAAAAGCTGCAAATAAAGCCAGAGTCTGTAACCAACTTTGTTTTGATTGTCTTTTGACAGAATTCTTAGATTATACAATGATGAAATGAAAACTATACTTGGAAACATGGAGTTAAATGAGAAACAGGTAAAACTTTCGCAAGGCATCTCCTATGGGGTGAGACAGGCTGCTTTTCTCCAAACTTAATGGTTCCTTTTAAACTTGAATTTTTTTTCTTTTGGCATTACCAGGTATTGAACTCCAGCCCTCGCGCTTGCCAGGGAAGTGCTTATTCCACTGAGCCATCTCCGCGGCCCTTCAAAAATTCTTAAAAAGCAAAATGCTACAGAAATTATAATATACAACAATCAATACATAGTGTCCTCCATGTAAGAAAAGTTTTACAAAACAATATGAAAAACTAAAACAAAAACAGTAAAAAAAAAGAAAGAAAAAAGAAATGGGCAAAACAAAAGAAAACCAAACTGCCTTTAACTACACCACAGGCTCCTCAGCACCAGCAGGCCCCACTGCCCATGATGCCCGGCAAAGACACCCACATCCTCTGTCCTATTTTCATTATCTTCCTGGCTGTTCCTTACCAGGCATCCCTTTTTTATCATGCCTGGAAATCAAGGGACCAAAGACAGCTCTTGCAACACTGGTCCAGTGTCTCTGCCACAGAGGGTGACAGAGGCTTACAGGCCTAGGGCCACTGAAGTCCATCACTGAAGAGATCTGCCCACAGCACAGGCAGCCCTTGACTAACAGACAGCATGAGCTACTCTCATCAGGAATGCAGTTACATCAGCTCTGGCACTAGTAGTTTTCCTCCTGCAATTTCTATAAAACATTATCTTTTTAAAACATTTTTAAAAATTATGCGACAAGATCTTACTACATTAGCCAGGCTAGTCTTGAGCTTCTGGGCTTATGAGATTCTATCATGTAGCTGGAACTGCAAGTATGCACTGCCACACTCCCCTGAAAATAAAAGTTTAAAATAGGGTAGTCTAACCAAGTGCAGACATCAGAAAGAGGAGAGTCTAGAGATGCACCCCAGCCCATTCACCACAAGAATAAACACAGAGTTCCTGAGCTGGAAAGGTGCAAGGTGCATGTTGGGCTGCACTCCATTAAGCACCCAAGTCACAGGTGCTGTGCCCACGGCCATCAACAGCCTGAGCATAACACACACTGATTGTCAGGGGCAGAGCCATCAGCACCCGGCCACACACACACTGCTCCAAGAGTGTTGTGAGAGTTGCAGGTCCAAACTTTGAGCTAACCAACTTCTTTATATCCATGAAAAGATTCTGATATCATTAAAATTCTACCACACCAAAAACTCACTTCATGTCATCACTAACAATGCAGTCATTAAGATATACAACCACGTGTTCTGTGCTTGCACGCATGCTGGAAGCCATACTTCCAATTCATTCAGAGCTGGAAAACCTCATTTTTAATCATTTCCCATTCTAAAAATTTCTATATTATGTTCTTTTAAAGTAAATATATTTGAAAACTAAATGACTAATTACTATTAATAATGGTATTTATTTGGAGAAGTAAGGAAAATTTACTTTCCACATAAAATTTTCAAAGTATTTTGTTGAGATAAAAAGCATTCATAAATAATGATTTAATATTCAATTTATGTAACCAATATACATTATAAACTCCCACATAATCTTGTAGGCTTGATGAAAACATATTAATTAACACATTTGGGATTACTTAGTAATCTAAAATAAGACACCATTGCACTGCCTACCTACAAATGGACCTATAGACTTAAAACAGCACTGTAGCCTTCCATGCACAAATATTCTTTTGTTCACCCAGCCTGCAAAGTGCCAAGAAGGATTAATTCTGTGAATGCAGTAAGTGTTCTGCACAAGCCCACACACACCTCTTTCATGAGCACTCAGTTTTAATAACCAGCTCATTATGCTGGCTGTCTGTATGTAATGGTGCCAGAGGTCTCTGCAAGTTATGGATCTTGATTTTCATGGCAATGAGGGGAACATAAAAGCTGACAAAACCAGTATGGCCAGATAAGCAATACTTCACCACTGCTAGGTTAAGAATAAGAAAATGATCATTCCCAAAGCCCAGACCGTGTGCAGCAGTGCATGACCCCAGGTGTAAGCAGCCTCTGACTGGCAACTCCAAATCCAGGTGTCACCCAAGAGGACCTGGAGTGGAAGCCACCTTCTCAGAGAGAGCACAGTGGGCCTACAGTCACACCAAAAATCAGAGAGACAACAGCTGACGTTTTAGGTGTCAGCCACCTGGAGAGGCAGGTCAATAACCGCTTCCTACAGGAAGTCCTGCTCCTGCCCTGACCCCTTCCCCATAAGCACCCTTAGGGCTGAACCCACCTTCCTGGGGGCACAGAAAGCAGATAAACACCATGCTTGGAAGAACCAGATCCTCCAGAGTTCCCTAGTTTGCCACAAAAGAAAAAGACACAAATTGCATACAAGGAGGCCAAAGGATGGTGGAAAAGTAGAATGAAGAAAAGATTCATCCCTGTCACCATCCGACTTACACAGAGGCAGCACTGGACACTGACAAGAACCAGAGAAGCAGCTGCTGCAGCTGCAAGATGCTATCCTTCCTGGAGCCCTGGCCCTGGCAGCAATGCCCAGAGTCCACAGTCATATTGGCCTCACAACAGTGTCCTTACTCTTCTGTTTCTCCAGAGCTTCTTGGACCACTTGCCAGCAGGCACCATGGAGGAAAGGGAACATTAGTGCTACCAACAGGAAATGGACATCCACTGTGTTTGACCTCAGAATCTGCTTGCTGTAGCAGCTTTCATCACAAAAACAGGAAAAACAGCCACATTTGGTGGCATCAGTAAACATAAACTAGTGGTCTGGACACAGGTTCAAGGCAAGGAGCCTGACAGCCCTGGGGCTGGAGCTGGGCACATGGCAGGCCAACTGAAAAGAGGATGGGGAGTGGTCTCAAGGAAGCTCCAGGACAGGGAGCTTTAGGCCTGGCACACAAGAGCCAAGGCAGGAACTGCTAATGATTATAAACACCATGCTGTAAACAAAGCATTACAGAAATAGGTCTGGCTGATTTCAGAAGATAAAATTGGACAGGATAAAGGATCCAGATTTCCTGGGCTTAAAATAATAAACTAAAACTGAGGGAGAACAAGGGGGTCGAGGAGGCGGGAGAAGCCCAGGCAGAAGAGAATAGAAGCCTGCCCTGGAGACCTATGTGATGCACAGGGCCAAGCAGTGACGGCCAGCCAGAAGCAGCCGCACAATGGGCCAGACTGAACTCTGAGGAGCACACAGCATTAAATTCAGTTATGGTTTAAGGCTCCTGCCAGCCTAAAGCTCCAGGATTCCAAGTCCCATGTAGCATACCTCACTACACACAGCAGAAGCGCTCTTCATTTGTTTCCTCATCTGTTTGAACACTGTGCTGCTGGGTTTTGCCTGTTCTTGGCCTTCTAAATGGACTGAGGTGGGCAGTGGGCACAACAGGATGTCTCCTCTTATGGTCAAATGTATGAGTCATCTCCTCATCCTTCCCACAAAGGCATCACTGGTGTCTCTCGCCAGGCTTAGTGCTGTAAGCCAGAAGGCACCAAACTCCTCTGAGCTTTCTTGTCCAAGGTGGAGGTCAGTCCAGAGACAACAACCCACACCTCTGCCAAAGACCTAGATGCTGTTCTTAGCTCCCAGAGCCTGGTGAGATGCAATCACACTAAAATCTTAAGCAATTGCAGTCATACTACTTGTCAGTTACTTTTCTCGATGCTGAGACAAAACACCCGAAACAGACATCCTACTGTGCCTATCTCACCCACAGTTAAAGGAGGTAAGGGTTATTTTGCCTGATAGTTTGTAGTTTCAGTCCATAATTGGCTGGCGCCTAGGCAGGGAGGCATGGCAGAGGGGCACTGTAAAGGAGAAATAGTTCATGGCAAGCCAGAAGGCAGCAAGCAAATAACAGGCAACAAGACAGCAGCAGCCATTTCTGTCACTTACAATCTTATTCAGCACTGCATGTGAATCAGTCCCAGCATTATATCACTGATCCAGCCACCTCCAAAACAGCCCCACCTAAGATCGCATGAAGCTTTGGGAGAGACTCTAGACACAAGCCATAATACTACTAAATCCAGATGGTAGCATAAACCAAATTGTGCTACACACGAAAAACATCCAAAATTGAATAAAGACACTAAAGTAAACACATCTAAAACATAGTTTAAATACAATACCCAATGTGTTGATTATTGTTACTCTCCTACTAGCTTGTTTTGCTTTTTTCTATTTGAAATTAAAAAAAAAAAACAAAAAAACATAGATTAAAGGTAGTCATCAAAAACCTGACCCAAGGAAAATGCCAGGCACAGATATATTCCCTGCTGAATTCTACCAACTAAATAAAGAAGACAGTACCGATTTTCACTGGCCCTGCACAATATAGAAAAGGAAAGAACTCGTTTTGTTAGGGAAGTGTTAATCTGATAGCAAAACTAGACAAAGATATCTCCAGAAAAGGAAAGAACAGAACAATATCTCTTACAAACATTAACCCCCCAAATACTCAACAAAACTGAATTCAAAAATAAAAGAATAGTGCTGGGAAGATAGTTCAGTGGAATAAGTGCTTTCCCAGCAAGCACAAGGTTCTGAGTTCAATCCCTAGTACTACCTAAATAAATAAATAAGACACACCATGGTCACGTGGGCTTTTCCCCTGGAATGCAAATTGGTTCAACATGCAAAAACAAAAAATATGTTTTATGAAGAACAAGATCGGGCTGGCTCCCTGGCAAGTGCAAGGACCTGAGTTCAATCCTCAGTTCCACCAAAAAACCAAAGAGATAAGGCTGGCAAAATAGCTCAATGGACTAAGCACCTGTTTTGGCAAGCACTGGGACAAGGGCTTGATGCCCCAGTCCTGCATGCTGTGCCAGCCCCACTTCTGGGCATGGTGGTGCATGCTTGTAATTCCAGCGCTGGGGAGGCTGAAAACAGGAGGATCAATATGACTCTGAGCTGCATAGTGAGACCTCATGCCAAATACATAAAATGGAAAAAAAAAAAAAAAAACAGAACAAGATCCAGCACCAGTGACAAACCCAGGCTTTCATGTAAGCTAAACAAAAGCACTTCCCATCCCAACTACTACAAAAAAGGAGGCAGGAAAGACTGATCACATGATCACAGCAGATGTATTAACGGTTTCACTGCCGGGTGTGTGGCGCATATGTACCATCCCAGCTCCCAGGGCTTGGATGCAACGCAGTGGTAAAGGGCTCCTGGGTTCGAGCCTTAGAACTAAAAAAGAAAAAAGAGGAGTAGCAGGAGAGCATGAGAGACTAAAGAAAGGAAAAGAGATTTGACAACACCCAACACTTTCTTATGAAAAAAAAAAAAAAAAAAAAAAAAAAAAAAAAAAAAAAAAAAAAAAAAAAAAAAAAAAAAAAAAAAAAAAAAAAAAAAAAAAAAAAAAGCTGGTAATGGACACCTATGAAAAACCAAGCCAAAGATGGAAAGGGTTTCCTCCTAAGACCAAGGACAAGGCATCAAGTAACTTGTCCTTCCTAAACAGAAAGTCCAGCCAGAGCAATTTGTTGAAAAACAGAAACAAAAAAGCATTCAGATAGGAAAAGAAAAAAGCAAAATTATCTTTGTATGAAGGTTACATTATTTTTAATATAGAAAGTCCTAACAAGTCCACTAAAAATCTACAACTATTAAGAGTTCAGCAAAATCACAAGATACACAAAACTGCATATGGTACACACAGCTGTAATCTCAATACTCTGTGAGGCTGAAGCAAAACCATTTCAAGTTTGAGTCAGCCAAGGCAATTTATTACTTTAGTAAGACTATCTCAAACTAGAAAAGTGTCTTGGGTTTATTCCCTACAACTGGGAGGGTGGGGGGCGATGCATGATCAATATACAAGTCTAGTGTTCCTACATACCAACAATGAGAAATCCAAAAATGAAGCTAAGAAAATCATTTCATTCATAATAATGCCAAAAAAATTATTAATATTATTATAAATATTAATATAAATATTATTAATATAAAATTCAAAATTCATTCTCTCAAAATAACATTTTAAAAATATTTTTAAAAAATCTAACTACAGGATGAGGAGATAGCTCAGTAGAATAAGCGCTTCCCTGGCAAGCACAAAGGCCTGAGTTCAATCGGTTCCACCAAAAAAAAAATTCTAATGTGTTTTCTGCTCACAGTTTGGGACCAGGGAGATGGCTCAGTGGAATAAGTGCTTCCCTGGCAAGCACAAGGGCCTGAGTTCAATCCCCAGTTCCGCCAAAAAAAAAAAAAAAAAATCTAACTACACAGCAAACATCACTTTTACTGTTCAGAACATAAAAACTTCAGGTGGCAATATTCCTTTAAATTTAGCTGTACGGATTCCAGGTAATTCTCATCAGGATCTTGGCTGACTTTTCTATAAAACTGGTAAGTTAATTCTAAAATTCATATGGCAAAGCAAGATTCAGAACAGCTGAAACAACCTAGAACAGGAATAAAATAAGCAAAGAGGCAACGGCTCTTGTTTTAAGGCTTCCCCCTTCCTGGAGCTCAGCTGAGCTCTGACCTCTTCTCCTACTACCCAAGAGATCAGATATACAGAGGACATCTGGGGGGACCTGGTGAGCCCTGCCTCAACCCCCTCCCTCACCAGAGCTCAGCTGAGATGTGGCCTCCTCTCCTACTACCCAAGGAGTGGCTTATGGAGCTTGGCTTGCCATCTTCATCCTCAGATCCTTCTTGAGCTACATTTTGTCCCCCTACCACTCACTGAGGTAGAAGACACACTGAGCCCGACATAGGAGGAGCTTGGTGAGCCTACCACACCTTCCCACTCTTGGGGGGAAGAATTGCTCACCCACACCATGAACCACTATGATCACTGCAGGCAAGGTAAATACTGGGAGCTTCAAAGTTGTCAAAAGGAAGGAGAAAAAGGCAATCTCAGACCTCCAGCCCACCCCAAACAAGCCCAGCGACTCGGAACTTGGAAGTCACACACCTGAGGTATTGGAAATGATAGCAACTAAAGTTCAACTCCATCAGGCTATGGAAGAAATCAGACCAAAGGAAAGAAAAACATAAGACTAAGAGGTATCAATGAAAGAGCTAGTGTCTACAAAAATGACATGAAAAAGCTATATGCAAAAGTAGTGACAACAAAGCATAGAGAAAGCATAGAGAAAGAATCTGACATACAGTAAAGTAAGGTATATAGAATTCCAGTTAGCCATAATAAATATAATTCTACTCCCAGACACATAATAATCAAGATCCCAGGGGCTGAGGAGACAGCTCAGTAGAATAAGTGCTTGCCTGGCAAGCACAGGACCTGAGTTCGATCTGCCATCAAAAATAATAATAATAACAATAATAATAATAATAATAATAATCAAGATCCCAGAAATTAAGCAAAAAAAAAAAAATATTAAAAGCTGTTAGAGAAAAGAAACAGATTACCTATATTGGAAAACCCATGAGAACAGCAGAATTCTCAGCACAAATCATCAAGTCAAGAAGAGCCTGGAGAGAAATGCTTCAGGTCCTGAAAGAAAACAACTTCCAACACAGATTGACATACACTGCAAAACTATCTATCAAAATTAATAGAGAGATAAGATACTTCCATAACAAAGAACTGAAGAAAATTATTTACACCAAACAAACCCTACAAAGAGTATTGACAGATATTTCAGAAAGAGACAAAAATGATCACAACTTTAAGGAACAACAATAGAAAAGAACCATCAAGCAGAGCAAGCAATTAAACAGAGGGAGTAAAACAGGAATCCTACAGTAGGAAAAAACATGACAAAGATAATCCGATATATATATATCAGTTATAACCGATGGAAATGGCCTTAATTTACTATTCAAAAGAAGCAGACTGGCAAAGTGGATCAAGAAAAAAAAAATCTAACAATATACTATATACAAGAAACACATTTAACTCAAAAAGAAATTAACAGACTGGAAACTAAAAGGATAGCAAACAATGCTCCATGCAATAGGAACCTGTGGAGGACCACCTGAGCAGCTCTCCTTGAAAGAAGAGTGATTATCTCCATTTTGGCTGAGCCTGACCCTATTTCCTTGTATTGATATGTACAGAGCTGGCTAGTACTTCTCTTTATTGTTTCAATTGGCTTTAAGCAGTGTATATTGGTCTAGCTGAGATGCTGGTGATAGTCTTTGAAGGTGGCATGCATGTTTCCCTGGTAAAGATGAAGAGCCAATGCTCCATGCTGCCAGCTGGGATCCAGCTTAAAGATAGAGGCTATCACTTCCTGGGGCTTGGAAGATTACACCAGAGCTGAAGCACCAGACCCCCAAAACATCAGATACTATCAACAGCATAATGCAAATTACTTTCTCTGCATATTCTCTCTATATATGCTGAGGTAAATGTAGGCCACCAATCTAGCTCAGCTCACAGTACTCACCTGCTTCCCACAATTCTCAGTCATTCCTCCTCAAGCCACTTCTTCTCCAAATAAAACTGGGGTATGGCCCTGGATATGGCCTCTTTGTTCTGGAAAGCCATCTTCATGGCTGAACTTAGGACCCCTTGGCTTCCCAATAGTTATAAATATGTTTTAGTGTCTTTACTTTCACTGTGGTTTGCACTGGGAGTGGTAGATTGGAATTAACTTGGTAGGATTCCAATAACATATCTTTGGCATTACAAACATTGACTTCTTGGACCGATATGAGAACCTGGAAGGGACTCCTACAAAAAGCAGAAAAAAGCAAGGGTAGCAACGCTGGTTGCTGCAAATATCGACTACAAACCTATAATTATTAGAAGAGATAGAGAGTAACTATATGCTTATTAGGGGAAAACTACAAGAGAAAGATGAGAATCATAAATATATATGCACCCAATATAGGAGCACCAAACTACTTAAGACAAATTTTAACAGATGCAAAAAATCAAATGAGCAATAACACAATTGTAATCAGAAACTTTAACACCCCACTGTCATAAAGAGATAGATTAACTCAGCAAAAAGTCAGCAAAGAAATAATACAACTAAACCAAATTTTTGAAGAAATGGACTTAATGTGCCTGCCTAGCAAGCACAAGGTCCCAAGTTCAATCCCCGATACTGACGAGATCGGGTGCGTTAAGAGAGAGAGAGAGAGAGAGAGAGAGAGAGAGAGAGAGAGAGAGAGAGAGAGAGAGAGAG